>CAJNDT010005557.1:1308149-1410649 GCA_905221615.1 Symbiodinium sp. CCMP2592
ACGCCATGGTCCTCTCCCTTTTCTCACAGGAGCTGCTTTGAGCCGCCAGGTCCCAATTCCGGGGCCCAGACTCTGTTTAAAACATTGCAACACTGGGTAGGCGGTAGGGTTTCCACCTCCGCGCGGTGGAGGGAGTCATTAGGCTTCTGTCTCTTGACGAAAGTAGCGGATGGCGCATTTGCCAGTGCACTCACAAAACTTTGCATCTCTTCGTAAGAATTCGTTCAAGACAGCATGTAGAAGGACAGTCCGTAGTGACGGGCCCGTACCATACCGAGGGCAGGTTCTGACACCTACCCTGGTTGATCGTCTGGGGGTACGCCCCCCACCCACTCGAAGAGAGCTTCAGTCACAGACTGCTGACTCCCCTGCATATGGCACAGCCTCCCGCAGGGCAGGACGGTTGGAAAGATCCATTCGTGTTATTTCGTGGAATGCGGGCCACCTAGGCCAGCAGCAATGGGGCGAACTCAAAAACTTGGCTAGCAGCTGAAGCCTCTCATCACTGCGATATCCTAATATTGCAGGAAACGCACTGGACTGAGACCAGTGAATTCAGCGTCTCGGGGTGGTACTGTATCTCCTCAGCCTCGGAGTCTCCCAAACCCAACACCCGGCCAAAACAGGCTGCGAAGCGTAACACTAGGCAAGAACCGCGTGCTCCTTCCACGACTCGTGCGGATGGGGTCATGATCCTCTTCTCGCCCAAGTTCGTCCCCAAGAGCCTACGCTGGAAAGAGTGGAGCCCGGGTAGGGTCTTAGAAGCTCGTGCTGACATTGCAGGTACTAGGCTGGTCGTCGTCGCGGTGTACCAACATGCCTGGTCTTCCGCCAAGACCATCCAGTCCAACAAGGATGACCGAGCTAAGGTACTATCTGTCATGTCCAAGGTGATCAAGCAGGTGCCTAAGAGGGACTCTCTTATTGTAGCAGGTGATTTTAATACCTCCCTGCGCCCGAGCTCTCCATTGGTGGGAACGCATGTGAAGCCACCCACTGAGGACCGCCCTGACGAATCCCACTTATTTAATCTGTTGCTCCGGTTGCGTCTGGTAGCCCTCAACACCTGGCAATGTGACCACATAGCTACCTTCTCACAGGGGGGAGTGGAGTCGCAAATTGACTTCATTCTAACGAAAGAATCTACGGCGGGAGGTAAGGCCAAACGGTCTGCCCCCTGGGTTGACTGCCCGCTGGGCAGCTGGAAGAAAGGAGGACATTACCCGCTAAAGGCTGACGTACCCCTCCAACACCATTGGCTGCTTCCATCCCATAAGCCCAGCACGCGCCGGTACGATTCACTCGCTCTACAGGCATCGGTCAGAGAAGAAGACGAAGCGGCAAAGGCACTGCACAGTTGGATCGCTTCCAGAATTGACACCTGCCAGGACCCCAAGGCATGGAATGCGTTGCTTCTGGAAGGTGCGGAACGCTTTTTCCCAAAAATTCCGAAACGAAGACAGATCCCGCTGGAGTCGGAAACCCGACGCATGTGGCGGGCTCGCACCCAAGACAGGGTTGCACATACAGCTCCCTCAGCACAGCTGATCGAGTCACCTAAAGCAATGGCACAGCCTCCTAATCCGAGCACGCCTTGTCCGCCGGACACCGAAGCTGAGCTGGCACAGGTGGCACACCGCCAAGCGGTGAAACAAGCCAAGAAAGACCGGATTGCGAGTTTCATATCGGAAGTAGATGCGAGTCTGGCTGAAGGTGACCAGCATATCTCCTTTCAGACCCTCAAAAAGCTGCAGCCTTGGCAGCCTGCGCGACGAGCTCAGCTGAAGGACAACACGGGACATCTCCTAGGCCCGGCGCAAGAGCTCGCAGCCCTCAGGGACTATGCCAATCAGATATTTGCGGCCCATCCTCCGTTAAGGACCATGCATGGTGCATTCCCTGTTTTGGAGCCGCCCAAGCTGGCAGCTCACATACATACCATCAAGCCTAATAAAGCTGTTCCAGACGGCGCCGCACCCGCGGCTGTATGGAGACTGTGTAGTGACATCGTTGCACCGGTACTTTCCAAACACGTAGCATCCAAGCAGGCCGAGGACAGTCTAGAATCTGACCTCGTAGACGCGGATCTCTGCTTAATACCCAAGCCGGGCAAGCCCTCCGACAAACCAGCAAACTTGCGACCCCTGGGCATCCTTAGACCTGATGCGAAGGGACTGGCGGGAGCGGCCAGAGAAGCACTTCAACCATTGACCCTCTCGTTCCTCAAGCACATGCCACAGTTTGCTTACCTGCCAGGTCGGGGGCTGTCAGACGCGCTAGAACGTGTGGTGCATCACTTGCGTGAGGCTCGATCCCTGTTAGAACAGGCCCACCCCACGCGACACGCCTTGCAACAAGGCATACAGTTCCCCGCCTTAGTCGGCGGCCTCACTTTTGCTCTCGACGTCAGCCAAGCGTTTGACACCGTCTCTCGCCAAGAGATCATAGACCTACTTCAAAGAGAAGGGGCAGATCAGGACACAGTCCACCTCGTTCAGGCTCTACATGACGGGTCTCGGTATGTCCTTCACGCACAGGGAGACTCCACCTCTGTTGAAACCACAGCAGGCATTAAACAAGGATGTAAGCTCGCCCCCACACTCTTCTCTTTCCTCACAGGTGACCTTTTCCGCTCTTTGGTTGACCTTTTCGGCGCTGAGCAGGTCTTGAAATTCCTGACAGGATATGCTGATGATCTCACGCTTCACCGGACAATCCGCTCTGACAAGGACCTCAGGGCCATTCATGCGCTCATTGCAGCGCTACTTGAGGAAGTCCGCAAGCACCGCCTACGAGTCAACATTAGCAAGTGTGTCATCCTGGTGAAGTTAGCGGGTCGAGAATCTCAAAACGTGATGAACAAACACGGCTGCTGGATCACAAACTCCAAGGGCGAGCAGGTCCGTGGATGGCGCATCGGGCCTAACAAATCATTCCCCGCCTTCCAGTGGGTCTCCTGTAGCAAGTACCTGGGGGTTATGATCTCCTACAGCAACTTCGAGCTACAGTCCTTGCATTACCGCATAGGGGAAGCAAAGCAAAAGCTGCATCAAGTCCGCCAGTTTGTCTACAATCGTCGGTATGCGAGCACCATGTCGAGGCTCAAGGTTTGGCAAAGCACCGTCCTGAGCACCCTGACCACAGGTCTCTCAGACGTCGGACTCAGTGAGGAGTCGGCAAAGCAGCTACGCAGTTGGCATGCTTACAAGGTGAGATCCGTGCTGAACATGCCAGCACACACCAGTCGCATCACCACTAAGGATCTCTTCCAGCTTTATAGCATTCAGGACCCGGTCCAGGCGATGCAGGTCAAGCTTAGGAAGCGACTCCGCAAACTTGAGCGACGTGCAGCCAGAAGCCCAGATATCACAACTGAGCATTCTGTTTTGCAAGTCATCCGGGACAAGCTGCATTTCATGTCACAGCTCCCTGAAACAGTTGAGCACCCTGTAGCCCTACATGCATGCACACTCTGCGATGCCTCTTTCGAGACAGCAAACGGGTTACACTTACACAAGTCGAGAGTGCATCCAGCCAGCATTGACCGATTTGTGCCATCAAGCTTCGATCGACAACTCCACGCGGTAGATGGGATGCCGCAATGTGCCGCTTGCATGCGCAAATTTCATCAATGGAAAGGTCTTCGTGACCACTTGTTGTCAGGAGCATGTCCGGAACCCCAGAAGCTTCGAACTCTGAACGTGACTGACAAACACTCAAGTCACCCTGAGGTAAGGACCCTGTCCCAGCTGCGACAGGACATTGCCCAACTCCCACAACATCGAATAGCGGTGATCTCAAAGACAGCGGAGGCCCGGGTCCTGATCCATAGGTGCCTCACGTGTGACTTCTGGACTTTCGATCACACTAAAGTCAAGTCACACTTCCGTCAGGCGCATCCTAAGGACTGGTCACGGCTGCACAAGCGTGCAGTCTCTATATGTCAGGGTTTCTCGCCTCACCTTGCCAAGGGACACCCGTGTTCATTCTGCGGTTACAAGGTCTATGATCGTAGACTGCACCCGGAACAATGCCCCGTACTTTATCAGGTGAGCACACAGTGGCTGCGAGGGCAACCGGAGGTTGAGGAAGTCGTTACTGCTCCCCCCTCCAAGCCCCAAGAACGGTCACTGACCCACTTCTTTAAGTCACGGTCGAATGGCACAGCCTCCAATCAGTCGAGCACAGCTCGTCACACCCCGGCAGACAAGCAGGCGTCCGATCCGCAGTCCTCAGGACAAGCGGAAATTAGACCCGAAGGAGTGCACAAACGCGCTCTGACTAACACGTCCAACTCGTGTTACGCCAATGCCCTATTCCAGGCTCTGCATCAGATCTCGAGCTTTGGGTATGACCTAGGTGCTTTCCAGTCCGTCCTATCCCATCTAGGCGACGAGCGAGCCCCCAGATTACTGAACCTGTTCGGCTTGTTTGAATTTCGCCATGCAATCTCAGGCTGGCGACTTGACGGCAGACAGCATGATGTTTCAGAGCTGCTTCTGCATATGCAGTCCAAGCCTTTCGGCTCCCTTCAACAAACCCAGTGGCAGGGTCGTACAGATGGTGAGGTTGAGGATTCAGATGTGGGAGTCAGCCCACTCCTTCTTCCCCTCCCGCCTGGCCCTTTGTCACTCTCGACTTGCTTACGGCTGTGGGAGTCCCAGATCTTCTCCCGCGCGCTAGTCTGGTCACCTGAACTCCTAGCAATTGTGATTTGCCGCTGGCAGGATGGAGTCAAGAACACTCAGCCGTGTCTTTGGTCAGGCCGCACCACGGTGCCTGTATGGACCTCAAGTGATGCTCGAACTCAGCGTCACTATCAGGTCATAGCAGGAGTTGCCCATTTTGGGGACTCCCTATCTTCTGGGCACTACCGCGCTTTTTGGCCAGAGGACCCAGCGGATACCACCTCTCAGGTTTGGATCTCTGACGACTACAGGTTTCCGGAAATGGCCTCAGCGGCCTTGAACCTGTCCATCTCCAGGAATGTCTACATGCTTTTCTTGCAACGAATTCGCTAGCATCATCGCTAGGTGATGCATTCCGGCCCAGCTTCGTCTTCAAGGGCACTGCGGGGCGCCCGTGCGTGAGAAGCCTATAGTCAATTGAAAGTTGGCATAGGCCACCTCACGTCAAGGCCAAGTGCGTCATGCGCGCACGCGGACATGCACATACCGCAATACTTTTTCCTCTCAATCAGCTCGCCCTCTTTTTGTATAGCTTCCGCTCCGACTACCGGCCGGCATGACCGCTTCCCCTGTCGCCGTCAAGAGTCCGGAGCACAAACGCTCCAGAAACGGTACAGACAATGAGGACGCATCGGGAATGGATTTTTCTGAAGAGCCTCCACTCGAGTCACTCTCGCCTGCGGCCAAGGCCGCTGCCCTGCCGAGGCAGCAAGACCAGCCTCGCCGCAAATCAGTCCCGAGGCAGAAAGGACCTGGTGCGATCCAAGGGTTTGGGCAAGGCACCCAGCCTCGAGCGCAATCGGGTGCCATCCAGGCGCTGAGCCCGGAAGAGCTCACCAAAGCCTTCCTTGTGCACGACGACCAAATGAGCCTGCTGCAACACCAGCTGTCACTGGTGTACAAACTACCTCAAGACCATCAACTTTCGAAGGCATTAGTTGCGTCTGTGAAATCCTGGCAGGGAGGTTTGAAGAAGCTGCGCCAAGGAGAACCTCACCCCGAGGGATCATGCTCGAATGCGGTCTCCCTAGTTCTCCTCCACGAACTGACCAAGGGCAACCCTCCAGAACACGTGGACAAGACGGAGTACGGCAAGCTCCTGAAGGTGGTGGACTCCATGATCAACATCACTACCGACAAGACCAAGCTGGCACAGGAAATAGTGCACTGCTCTGCTAAGCCGAACAAGCTCAAGACGCACGTTATCCTCGACTTCAGGGTAGCCATCTACTCTGACCTCATGCCCTACCTCTCCCTCCTCGCCTCCCTCTTTGACTCCCATGATGGCTTTGAACGCCTGGGTCGCAAGGCGCCGGGAGGACTGGCTCGCAAGGCTCGAGGCCGTCCGTGAGCTTGGCCTAGTTGAAGCACACAGTGCACTAACTTCCTCAGCACAGCTGATGTTCTGATCCGTCTTGCACTCTTCACTCTCGTACAGCGTGACTAGCAAGGCTGCTGATTCCTTCAACAAAGTTCCAGCTGCGCATCAAAACGCAGGGAGCCTTTCGTGAGCAGATCACTTCGTTCCACTTGATTTCCTGAGCGTGCCAGCCTGGCTCGAGCCCTTAGCACTATGGATCTCACACGGTTTGCGGACCTACCGGGCCCTGACCAAGTCCCACATTTCCTGAATCTGGTACATCAGCTGGACGAGATTCTCAAGCGCAAGGCCTCGCAACTCTATACAGACCCTGGCTCGGCGTCTTCTACCAGCTCTCAGACTGCTGAACGATGCACTTTGCCCTCTGGCAAGGCCCGTCCTCCAACACCGCCAGCTCCTAAACATCGACGAACTGACGCGGCTCCAGAACAGGACGCTACGTTAGCATCTTCAGCGAACTAGGCACAGCCGGAGGAGCCGGCTACCAGCGAGCAAAACTCACTGCCATGCGTTTTTCCTGCACTTGCACTCAACTGCTTTGCAACTAGGTCACAGGGCTCAAGCTACCAGTGGCAGGTAGCACACAGTGCAGCACGGATTCGTCACAGACGATATCTCCCACTCACGCTGGGATGGATCGTGCTCCATATCCTGATGGAGTGCATGAGGCTCTTGGTCGGAGCCATATGCCGGGACTTCGACGACCGGTTGACCCCCAGGTGACTTCCGCCATCTCACCAGAGCTCTTAGGCGTGAAGATCGCAAAGGGATACGCCAGCGCGGTCTTCAATTCCAGTGCTGCAAACTTTGTGCTCAAGAAAGTCACGAGGCCTCAGGAAGAGTACATGGCCAGAAGAGAGTTTAGCAGATTATCGAGATTCCCGCCGATCAACACCATCATCGAGGCTTTCTGGCAGCAAGGCCCAACGCTGTTACTGCCACGTCTGTACCCTGCCCATATCCCCTCCATGACAACGGACCATGTCGTCAATCTCGTCGCTGACATCCGGTCTGCCCTCAATGCAGTGCATTCCAGCCAACTGGTCCACGCGGACATCCACATGGGCAACATCATGGTGCGCTACGACCCTCCCACCTATGTCCTGATTGATTTCGGCGGCACAGCGGGGGAAAGTGTTTATCCTCTCAGCTTGGGCTACGGTGCCCTTGGCCAGGGAGGAATGCTTCATCGTCCACCTCACGAACTCATGGAGCGACCCACCAGGACCGTCAGAGGCGACTACTACAGGCTCAGCAAGACGATCTCCGTCGAAGTCGTGGGCAACAAGTGCTGGCGCGACACTGCGTCGGGTTTCCCGATGCCCCCGAAACTCCCCAAGCACCTTCGCGTCGAGCTGGCAGAATGGGAGAATCTCGCTGGCCTCACTCCACCCAAATGGCCAGAATCTGCCTTTCCCGGAGGAAGCTGGTACGAGACTGCCATCGATCCCTCGATCACCGTGCAAGCCGGCTTGTATGATGAAACCGGCAACGTCCGACTGGCCACCGCCGTTTTCTCCTACTCCAAGCAGCAAAAATCCAATGTATCCGGGCTCTTCGGGCCAGAAGATCCCACACGGGCTTCTCTGGACTCCGGAAGCTGGGAGGAATCTGCTGCTTACGCTAGGTTCTTCCTATCTTGCAGGCTCAGGACCATGGGCAGCCACATCCGGACCATGTACACGGAGGTCCTGCCGTACCAAAAGTACAGCAACCAGGATGGCTACCTCATGCTGGAGAATGCTCTCGAGCACCCTCCACCTCCACCACCTCCTCCGGCTGCCAGCTCGAACGAGCCAGCGCCCTCGACACCGGCTACTGAGCTGCAGGGCATTTGGGCGGAAATGGACTAGGCTTCAATCGCAGGACACAGTCCACTCAGCGGCATATGGCACAGCCTCCGCCACGCGGTTACTGTAACCAATTTGTCGCGGGAATAGGACACAGTCCAAATCAACCTGAGTCACAGACTCCGTTCCAACGCCTACTGCCTACAGCACTGGCCTCAGCCCGAGAAAACACCTGCGCATATGTCTTGAGCGCAGTTGTCTGCACTTTTCAGCTCCCGTTTGCTTGAGCTCAGCTTAATCTCGGCTACTGGCTCCCCACTTGCGCGGGCGCACATGGCTGGCGAAGATGACTGCCCAATCCGGGCCATTTCCTTTCCCGCCGGGATCTTCGCAGACTACATGGAGGACTACCTCACCCTTTCGGCGCTGAAGTTGTACTGTGCGGAGGCCCACGTGTCTCTGCCGCCGGCAGCGGGAACATGGCCATCCAATGACATCACGGCATGGGCACACAAAGCTCTCCCACCCCTACAGTGGCAGCAATTCGAGAAGTATCTCGAGTCCATGACTACCATGCCCTGCTCCGGGATGGAGGAAGGCTGCTTGGTCAATCCCATCCCACACGGAGGACTACTACACATGGTGCCAAAGGCAGAGCAGATAGCTAGCAACTGTCTCACTTCTCGCTGTCTCTCCATCTGGTCCTCGGTCCGCCAGGTTCTGCAGCACCTACCTTTCGAGGCCCACGACAGATGGGAGCACTCTCCCAGTGCGGCTGGCTCTTCATGTGGCCAGCGCTTTCGGGTTGGGGCCTATTGCCGAGTTCTCCCTGGCCTGCTCAAGGAGACGGTCTCCCATCCCAACGTCACTCGTCTCTTCAACGCATTCGTGTGCTCATGTCATCCAGGTCACCAGTGGACTTCGCTTGAAATCTTAGTGGATGTGCAGTCCCCACCGCACAAAGATGCTCGCAATGCTGCCTTGGGCACTCTGCTCATCCCGATTTCGATTTGCGACCAGGGCGGCCTATGGATCGAAGACCCCGACGGCTGCGACTACCAGGAGATCCCGCACCAGCAGGGGATGACCCGGGGAAGCTGTTTTGACCTACGAGGTCTCAGCCTTCTCTTTCGGGCGGATGAGCTGTGGCATGCAACTCTACCATGGGAAACCTATACTCGTGTCGTTTTGGCGGCCTACACGGTAAGAGGCGTCTCTCGTTTCTCACCAACGCTGCAACAGCGCCTGACAGAGCTGGGTTTTCGTCTTCCGCTAGGCACAGCAGATGATTAGTTCGAATGGCACAGCCTCCTGAGCTGAGACACAGTCTCCGACCATCTCTGCTTGTCGGTTGAAGTTATAGCAGGAACTACAGCACACGTGCTTCTACGCATCGCAGTAACAAAGTCACTGCAATTCTTCAGTCCTTTTAGGCTCTCAAGTTTGGCTCTGCCCTCCATTCGCTAGCCTGCAACGATGGAAGACGCATTCGTTCAGCGAATCTTCCACTTCCTGACGCCGATGCTTCTAAGCCTCGACTTCTACCTGCGGCTGACAGACCTGGATCGCACGGCCATCGACAGCTCGAGCAGCCAGTCCAGCCTCACAGGACCAGGCCTCACCCCAACCGAGGACGCGTTTCGTACGGACAGCCTGACAGCAGCCAGAACAGGTCTCCTGAAACTTCTCCAAGAGTGCTTTAACCACTGGCCGGCCCTCTCCATCAATTACGTCCCCCCCTCTGCGCCGGACACACTGGACCCGACTGGCATGCATCTTATCTACGAGGTCACGCAGCCGCGTCTAAAACAGGTCCGACGACTTGCCACTGTCAACCGAGTATGGCATGACCTCATATCAGCCATGATCTCTGGTCAAGCCCGCATCAATACAGTGGAACTTTTGGTGGCGATGTCACGCCTGCGCAAGACAGGCTCAGTGTCGATTCGGGAAGGCCAGGATATTTTCTGCCTCCCGGTCTCGATGGCGTTCAGATTGCCGGTTGAGACCCTCACTTCACCTCTGGCACGCACAGCTCCCGCCGCTGCCTACCGAGCCTCGGGCTTCAATGCCTGGCATGCGCTCCTCTTTGACAGCTACGATGACCTGCAGAATGAGAACGCGCCCCAGGACTGATCAGCAGGTGAGGACTAAAGTGTAGCTCTCAGAAGCGCACAGCGCACCTATGCTGGCATTAGGGCACAGCCCACGGCCGAGAACCGAGACACTGGCTTGTGAGACGGCCGAGCAACAGGCCTAACTGAGCCATTAAGGATTCTAACTTTTTGAAGCTAGCACCTTTGCTCTCGGCTTGAAAACTGGGCATCCTCCGCACCAGCCAGAGTTAGTAGTGCGTGCACTTTGAGTTGAGCTACCTCTCGGCACGTCCCCTGCTGCCTGCCAGTTTCTGTCAGCTAGCTCCAAGAGTCTCCTAACTGCCATGGACGAGCTCTCTCTGCGCCAAGCTATGAAATACCTGCTCCCAGGGGTACTAACACTTGACTCCTACGACGCCTCGCCCTATCCCGCCTCCTACTGGAACGATCTGGACCTGCTTCATGATGAAGCTCGTGCCACTCGGGATCGCCTACGTGACCTACTTCTACGTTGGGCTCGTACGGGTCCCTTCTCGCAGTACTCCATTATCGGCGACACACTCAGGATTGACCACAATGGAGTGCATGCTCAGCTCGGCATCGTCAATCTCAATCTGCTACAAGCAATACCGCTTGCGGCGGTTTGCCGTGCGTGGTACTCCGAAACTGCCCGCCTCATCGACGGCAAACCCTGGATAGGAGTGTGGAGAGCCTACATCCAACTGCGGAAGCAAGGAGCAGGAGTTTTCATTGAAGTACTGCCAGATCAAGCCGGCACCCTTTCGAGAGAGGCCATCAGCGTCCACTATGAGCAGGTGCACTTCATTCCGACCTCAGTCTTGCGACGTCCTCTATAGGGCAGAGGGCACAGCCTCCAGACAATTGGTCACAGACCATGCGACGCGCCGGGCTTCTCTACTTTGGAAAAGGCAAATCCGATCAGCGTTGCCCCTTAGCGTTGCAGCTCACTGTTGCGCTTTTAAGTAAGTTTCTCCGCAGTTTTTTCTAGGTTGCTCTCAGCTGCCCTGCCAACCATAGAGGATGTCATCCCCTCTCTGCACCGAATCATGTCGCCGCGCTCTCTCCTTCATCATTCCTGCAGTGGTGGTTGTGGATTTCTATTCGGACTACGGTTTGGACAGGGACATGCTGGAAACTGAAATCGCTGCATACAGACCCCCCAGCACTCTCGTTCCCATACTGCTGCTCCGGAACGAGATCCAGGACCAAGCACGCCTCTGGGCCTTTCGCCGTTTACATAAAGGCCTAGCTGTCTTTGCGCAACGGTACGTAGACACTGACTATGACCAGCAGGGCGTCCATGTCAGACTAGCGATACCGCAGCCAGACTTGCTGACAGCCCTTTCACTGGCGTCGGTTAGCAAATCCTGGTGCGCCGCAGTGCTCTCCCAGGTCGAGCATAAGCTCTTTGTAAGTCCACACCGCACTGCCAGGGCAGCTATGTTTCTCGGCCTACGTGTCATGGTCCAGTCCTTTGACACGCCCCAGTGGCACCTCGCGTCCGAAGAGCTCACCATCCACATTCAGCACAGCCAACAGGTCGTGGTGCAGAAGTTCCGGAACCCCCTTAACCCGGACGGGCCAACGGCAACCATCAGCCGAGAAGCAGAGGAATCCAGTGCTCTCTACGACCACTACTACAGACTTTTCTGAGCACTTTGGGCCATAGGCAGTTCACTGACTCACGCAAGGAAAGTGGCACAGCCTCCGATCAGGTGTGGCACAGCCACCCAACTAGTCACAGTCAGAGATGAGTGGCCCACCTGCCCAGAGAAATCGACGTTGCAGCATGCCAACACTCAGCTACTTGCATCATCGTTTGCTCTTTCCTGCGATCTGAGGTCTCAGCTACCACACGGCACCAGCTATCCAGCCCGAGTGCCCTCTGCTGGTGTTCTTTGCCTACAGTCGTCCTGCGTTGCTTGAGCTTCGTGCTTGGTCTTGAGACTCTGCAAAGCATTACATGTATACCGCAGCTGTCAGATCGAACTGTTGCTACCGGAAACAGCGGCAGGAGTATCGCAACATGCATTACAGACACGCCTTGCAGAAGCTAAATTTCGTAACAAACTGCGTCTTTGCGAAGAGCACAGCTCACCACTTGGCCGCGTGTCACAGACTCTGGCCCATCAGCTACAGCTGAGACCATGGACAAACCTCCCAGTCTGGGTCCCTTTCTGGTGCTCAGCGATAGCACCTTGCAGCACATGCTGCGGGGACACACTTACGGAGTGTTCCCGCTGCTGACGGGACAGGTCTTAAGCTGTCCAGGCGCCGCCCTCAACATCTCTGCCGGCAGCGTCCCCTCCATCTTGGAGCTCCTCCACTGGCAATTTGGGCTCTTTGGGCCGCACAAATTCACAGCGGCAGTGCAGAGTCCGCCGGTGGCCTCCATCTTGGAGAACCACCTCGACGGACAAATCAACGTTCGCTTCATTCCGCTGTCCCGAAGCCTGCGCCCGGAGAAGCAAATCAATTATGACTACCTGATCGATGGCAGGGTCCAATATGGTTTTGCGGACAAGAACCTGCACAACCAGGAAATCATGGACCTGGCCCAGATGCCTGGTGTAGGAGGGGTAGAATGGCTCTACAACTCCAAGAACCTCCATTTCCGCCCCGACGTCGCGGACATTGTCATCCCGGCGCTTGTAACCAGAGCCATCGAGGAAATGCGCAACACCCCAGGACTGCCTGTCCTCGTGGTAGCTGGTTGGAACGCTCGCGAGCAGGACATGCATGTCGAAATGCTCGCTGCCCAGGCTCTGTCACAATGCCGAACTGTCCGTGATCTTTCGGAGGTAGCCATGCAATACGGACATGGCCCCTGGGGAATGCGCTTCACACATCTCCCAGAATGGGAAGCCGCCCCTGTCCCGGCCCTCCTCTTCCAGACCTACGTTCACGACGAAAAGCCGGAACCGGCCCAAGTTGCGGCCAAAATGTTTGCTGGCTTCACCCGCAGATTCTGTGATGATGATGTTCTTCGGGCTACCCTGCGGCAACTCGCAGGAAAGTACGGCTCCAATCTGCTAGATCGCCTCAGCCAACCTGCTCATCGAGCAGACGTGTTCCGCTACGTCTACCACTACCAGCACGGCGGCCTCTACGTCGACATCAAATGTGGCTTCGTGGTACCTTGGGAACAGGTACTCGTGTATCTCGCAGCAGATTGGAGCACAGCTCACTCAAAGAAGGCAGGTGAAGTGGGTCACAGACCCTCCCCACCTGGCCAACTCCCACAGGAGTTCATGGTCATGGCCATAGGAGTCAAAGGAGATCATATTTTTCAAGGCATCATCTATGGCAAGCCCAGACACCCCTTGATGAGGGAAGCCATACAGCACGCCTTCAGCCGTCAGGTTATGACAGCGAAGGCAAACTTGGAATACATGACCTTCTGCAAATTTCTTTGGCAGATCTTGGGTCGTGACCTTGGTCACTCCCCTCAGCCGGGATGGAATGTTTCCACCAAATTTGGCCCCATCTACCTGTTCTCGGAGCGCTGGGACAAGCGAGTGAAGAACAAGAAGTACGACAATGATGGCCACTATTTCGTGACTACCAACAACACGACCGTTGCATATACCCGGTGCTGGAAGTGGCTGAAGGGATTTCAGGGAGACCCAACCACCAAGAACGCACAGACCGCATGCTGCAGAGCCAACTCCCTGACATCTCCCTTGAAATCCAGTCTGACAGACCTGAAGAGCACAGCTCACCACAGCCACCTAGGTCACAGACCATGGCAACCGCCTCATCGGCTCCCCCTCCTCCCACTCAGGAGGATATTGAAGCCTATGTGGCCGACAGCATCCAGCACAACTCCTTTGCAGAGATCATGGCTACGGTCCGTGAAACCCACCACTACAACCAAGACCTTACAGAGCAGGATGTGCTGGAGCTTATCCCTCGAGGATTAGGGCAAGTGAAAGTTTCGGGGGACATGTGGTTATGCTGCTTGCACTGCCGGAAGCACAACAGGCAGGTGCAATTCAGCACTAGCCACGGCCTTAAAAACCACTTTGTCACTCAGAAGCACAACCCGGCACTCAGTGCCACGCCGGACCCCCACACTCCTCCCCCTCCTCCTCCCCCCAAGCTCCCACAGGAAATTCCTCTTCCCCCCAGCAGTACCAGGACCAAAGGTATAGACAAAGCAGCCGGCTTCGAGCCGCCACCCTCCCCCCCGTGCCCTTTCACTTCCTCAGCAGCTGAAAAGGCGGCTTTCAAAGCAGGCCAAGCAGAGACACCGAAGGCGGCCCCGGCGCTTCCGGTTAAGGCCCCACCGCCCATGGTGGCCACCCAATGCCCCCCGCCCTCTTCATCCTCGGCAGCACCAGCTCCCCCTCCGGCGATTCCAGTTTCCCCGATCCTTCCGCACCCCCCCAAGTCCGTCTCTCCCCCAACCCCCGCCACCCAGGCCGCTCCGCGCTCCCACACGCCCCCTCCTCCTTCTTCCCGTCCCCCGTCAGCATATGAGCCTCCGGAATCCAATGCGGAACTCGTCGGCTATGTCCCACAGCCGGCTCCACGGCTGACAGTACGTTACACGCGGCAGGAGCTGGCTCAGCTGCTGAGCTCCCAGTCCCATCAGGACTGGATTCGGGCCTTGGCTTCCATCAACATCCTGGTGGCTCCGGTCATTCTTGGCGGCCTCACCAACCAGGAACAACAGACCCTTTGGTCTACCAGGATGGAAGCACTCCGAGAAGTTCCGCCGCTGTTCTCTGCCATCAAGTCCGTAAGGACGCAAACCGGCCTCACATGGGACACCGCCATGTCGGTGAGGCGGGTCCTCACAAGCGATGGGAAGGTCACCATCGCCACAGGCGCGGGTGACGCCTACCGTGAGCTGGACGCACCAACAAAAGTGCATGGCCTTATCCATGCCTGCTTTAACAAGATGTGGGACGAAAAGGCTTTTCGGCAGCACTTCCCCTCGTGGGTCGAGTTCAATATGATCGCCACCACCATAGTGGCAGTCTACAATGAGACGGCCAAATCAGCCGGACTCCCAGCTCGTGTTTTCCGGGTCAAACCCGACAAAAATGCCTACTCCATCATGAAGATGCGGATACAGCATGACAAGGGGAACGAAGAGGACAAGCGCATGGCCAAACTGGCTGCTGCTGCCCCCAACAAGCGCCCACAGATGCAGGAGGCTGACACAGAGGGCAAGCGGCAGCGCGATGGCCCCTCCTCATCTTCCTCGTCCCAGTGGGCCAGACAGGCACGCTCATCTCAGGATGACGACTGGGACTGGTGGCAGCAGTGGTCCTGGCATGGTTACTCTCAGCAGTGGCCAAAAGGTCATGACCAGTGAGGGCGGTAATATGTCACAGACTCTATGATCCCTTATGTCACAGACTCAGGGAATTCGGCACTCTTCCGACGCCTAGCACATCTCTTCGGAAGACTGTGAACCGCGTGCTAGCCTCGCTTAAAACAGCACTTTGCGCTTCAGCGAGTTGCCCACATCCAAGCTGCCCAAAGTCTCACGCCACCGGAGTTGCTTCAGGTACCAGCGGTCATCCGCACATGACCCTTACGGCCTTCTGTCTTCAACATGAGTAATCCGTGTGGGACGCCACGAGACGGATACTCCAGGTGGCGGCTTCGTCTGAGGTACGGCCTAATTGTGAGACAGGTGCACAGATGGACGCGTCTGTTCACACCAAGGTGTCGGAGAAGGAAGCTTTTTGTAGCAGTAGCAGTTGCAGTAGTATGTCAAGTTCGAGCTGATTAGAGAGACCTGAGCGATGCATGCTAGAAGCAGTTTCACGAGTGCACGAGACCAAAGGCGCCCGCAAAGCGCAGAGCACGCTCGCGCAGCGTTCAGTAGTAGTAGTAGTATAGTCGAATAGTAGTAGTAGTAGTAGTAGTAGTAGTAGTAGTAGTAGTAGTAGTAGTAGTAGTAGTAGTAGTAGTAGTAGTAGTAGTAGTAGTAGTAGTAGTAGTAGTAGTAGTAGTAGTTAGTAGTAGTAGTAGTAGTAGTAGTAGTAGTAGTAGTAGTAGTAGTAGTAGTAGTAGTAGTAGTAGTAGTAGTAGTAGTAGTAGTAGTAGTAGTAGTAGTAGTAGTAGTAGTAGTAGTAGTATAGTAGTAGTAGTAGTAGTAGTAGTAGTAGTAGTAGTAGTAGTAGTCGTAGTAGTAGTAGTAGTAGTAGTAGTCGTAGTAGTAGTAGTAGTAGTAGTAGTAGTAGTAGTAGTAGTAGTAGTAGTGCTAGTGGTGGTAGTGGTAGTGGTAGTGGATGCAATCGCCCGCAATGCGCTGAGCCCGGTCGCACAGCGTTCAATTGAAATAGTGGTAGTGGTAGTGGTGGTAGTAGTAGTTGTAGTAGTCGGAGTAGGAGTAGGAGTGGGAGTGGGAGTGGGGGTAGGAGTAGGAGTAGGAGCAGGAGTAGGAGTAGGAGTGGGAGTAGTAGTAGGAGTAGGAGCAGGAGTAGGAGGAGTACGAGCGGTAAGAGTAGGGGTGGCAGTGGCAGTGGCAGTAGCAAGTAGCAGGTAGCTGTTAGCAGCAAAAGCAGTAGCAGCAACAGTAGCAGTAGCGGGAGCACTAGCATTTGCAGTAGCAGTGGCATAGTGGTAGCAGCAGCAGCAGCAGCAGCAGCAGCAGCAGCAGCACTAGGAGTGGTGGTAGTGGTGGCAGTAGTCGCAGTCGTGGTAGTGTTTGTATAGGGTTGCAAGTACTAGTAGGAGTGGGAGCAGGAGGAGTAGGCGCAGGAGTCGGATTGGGAGTAGGCGTAGGCCAGCAGGCATTAAACGTCATTGTTTCGGGTATCAGTGCCAAAGCCACTACCAGTATCCATTAGAGTTCTTTCAGTTGCTTGGTTCAAAGGGGAAAAGGAGGGACCCTTACTGGGGACCCCTACCCTATAGTGGGGCTAGAAAACGGGTATATAACAGCTATATTAAGGGTATATACCTAGGGGTCCTCATTAAGGGTCCCTCCTTTTCCCCTTTGATTGGTAGTGAGCCAAGTTTTCGGGTCAGAGTTCGTATCCAGGACGACGATAGAGATGCCGGGAACATGTATTGCAATCACTGGTGCTTCAACGACTTCTACCTGGAGCCGTCTCCTGGAGGGGCTTTGGCTGAGACAAGCGATCGACTCTCTAAATGCTTTTCCAATTATTGCCAGCCGATGAAGATGAAATGCGCAAAGCCGTTTGGCGAATTCCCCAATTCCTGCATTGGTGAGCTGACGTCTCTCGGATTGACGTTGTTCAATTTTTTTCTGCCAGTTTTGATTGCAAGCCCATAGAAGTAGTGAGGACGTGGTAGGCCAGGAAGAGAAGAGTGGGTGCCGGCGAGGCAAGCCCAGTCGCATCAAACGAAGACAGCCGAAGCATGCTTAAGGAAGACATGGCTGCATCGTGCTTGATGTTGCGTAAGTGCCAAAACATGGCCACAATCATTCAGCGATTTCTTGCGTGTCTTCAGCTTTGCTTCTTTTCTGGGTTGGGCTAGCTGGGCTAGGCCTGGTAGAACAGCAATCCGCAGTTTGCAACTCGGAGTAACCTGTGCAAATGCTGGACGCTGCAAATTTGCTCGCCAATGGCTTGCCGGTTGTCAAGATGCTGCAAATAGGAATTCACAAGCACAGTGCCGAAAGGAGGACACTCGCCTATCACAAACAGCGCCCTGCGAGTTGGCAATGCCAAGATCCGTGCCACCCCTTCAAAAGGACAACACAAAGCGAACACGCACACAAAGAATCCACGCGCCACCCTTTCAGAAGGCATTCTGCAGCTGAGTTCTTGTACTAATGTGGTGCAGCCACCTTGCGACCAGGTAGTCTCAATCAGCGTTTACTTTATTCCCAAGTGACTCAATAATTCAAGTTCTTTTGCCGATATTTGCAGTAGCGCAAGGACGGAAGCTGAGAGGTTAAATCTGAAGCCCTCAGGCTTAAACTTCTGGGCACCATGCCAAATTTTAGGGTTTAGGGTTGAGTGTCGAGATTCTTGTGTCTAGGGTTGGGGGTGAAGGGCTATATGAGGGTCCTGGGGTTCGGTGTCTAGGGTCTGTCGAGCATATGCTGACCTCAGGAAACCTCGGCACTTCATTGCACCGACAAGGTTCCGCGAGAAAGCATACTGCTTTACAGGCCCCAACATGCTCTCACAGCCTGAGCCCTTGAAAATCCGCAACCCCCCATTGAAAATCCGCAACCCCCCAAAACCCACTCTAACTCTTAATCCCCCTATTTCATACCACCCTTGTATTAAAGTATCCCTTTCTGTAGCCTGTATAGCCTCCAAAAAGTCCAAGCCCAGGTTCGGTCACAACAAGTACATGGCTATCTATGCCTTTCGGACCGAGGCAGGCCCTGGCATGTCGCAGGCGGGCCATGCACCCGAAACTCCCACAAAATCCGTGTTTTTTTGTTGTTCTATGGTATGATGCGGGAGTTTCCGAAAATTAGGGGTGCCTTATTTTGGAGTCCTTATGATAAGGATCCTACTATTTAGGGTACCATGTTAGGGTCCCCGATTTTCGGAAACTCCCATGTGGATTCTGGGGTTTCATGCTTCAGTCCCCCAAGATTTTTCCAAGCCCGCTTGGTTCCAAGCTGCTTGGCCATGGGTTTCGGTTCAAGAGTTTCGGAGCCTACGAACCCCAGCTCTTGTTTCGCCCGACCTGTGTCGGGAATCATGGCTCAGGTGGTTATCGAGAGCAGGATCAGTGGGTATTCGCACCTCTGCTACGGTTTAGTCAACCCTGCGCCAAGCAACCATCTCACGACTCAAGCAGAGGTAGGATCGAAATGGTATCGGTAGCTTAGGTGGTCTTTTGGGTGAAGCGTGAATGGCCTGATGATAGGCTTTAGAATACCGGCACGTGAAAGCAGTCGAAGTTGTAATTCGGCAGCTGGGACGGTTACGGTCGCGGCTGCAGCAGTGGCACTTGTAACGGTAGCAGCGGCGGTTTGGCTCGTCATTGTAGTTGCTGTCGTTGCTGACTTATTGTGGGTGGTTGTTGCGGCTGTTCTGATTTCATAAAGGTGATAGTCTTTCAATTAGTAGTCGGGGTAGTAGGCCTGCAGTAAAGTGGTTTCTAGTACCAGCGCCAGTACCAGTGCCAGTACCAGTGCCAGTACCAGCAGCAGCAGCAGTAGCAGTGGCAGTGGCAGTGGCACTAGCAGTAGCAGTGGCAGGCGCAGGAGAAGCAGCAGTCGCCGTTGCAGTAGAAGAAGAAGTAGTAGCAGTAGTAGTCGGAGTAGGAGTAGGAGTAGTTGTTGTAGTACTCAAAGACAAAGATGAAGTGCAGGAGGAGGAGGAGGAGGAGTCGTAGTAGTAGTGGTGAGGAGGAGGAGGAGGAGGAGGAGGAGGAGGAGGAATGGGAGTAGGAGTAGAGTACGAGTGCGATTACGAGTGCGAGTACAAGTAGGAGCAGGATCAGGATCAGTAGTCAGTAGCAAGATTAGCAGTACTTGTAGGGAGTGGAGGTACTGTGTTTTTTTTGTCGTTGCTGCTATGGCTTGCTCATCGTTGCCGGCAGCCGGGATAGCCGTCGCCGTGGCTATCGCTTTCGCTGTCACAGTCGCCACCGTCGCCGTCGTGGTGAATGTCGTTGTTTATGGTGTTTTCCATGTATTGAATGTGCAAAAGTTTGCCGTTGCTGTTGGTTGAGTCGGTTGGGTGGGTTGCATTGGTGGTGGTTGTTGCTGTCGTCACCATAGTTCGCATCTAGTTCGTACTGCCTACAGTTCCGTGAATGATTGGTGCTGTTCTTCGTTTCGTTGTTACTGCTGCTGAGGCTGTTGCTTGTGCTAGTGTTGGGGCATTCTCAAGTACGGCCCCCAGCGAATCCGAGGTACGAAGGCAACCGTGCAATTTGCACAGCTGCGTGGAATGCCGCTAGGTTGCACAGCAATGCCTGCAGTGCTGCGCAAGTATGCTCCGTTTATGGACATCTATATGACTCAGTCGTCCTTCCTGCGCAAGGATCCAGTCTGCAGCAAGCGTCAGACTCAAGCCAGGCCCCTGCACTTGAACATCAGCCGTCTTCAGAACCGTGAGCCTTGTGAGCCCTGCAGTCCAACTCTCTGCCTAAAGACAAGCTCGTGGGCTCGCGAAAACGGGCAGCGTAATTGCCTCGTGACCTCAGCCCACAATAGCAGTTGTCCGCAAATCCAATTCCATGCATGCAGCATCATGCAGCTGTTGTGACGACATGTTGAATTCCGAAAACAGGCACTTCATTGAGCCAGCAATCTCAAAGCCTGGAGAGGACGCAACCCTGCACCTTTATTCCTAAACCCTACCTGGAGGATCATGGGACTTAGTAACTAGGGCTATACATAAGGTAACTATACTTATAACTCCAATTAGGGTACTTATAATCTTACTTACTGAGTCCCACGATCCTCCAAGTACTGGGCTAAGGTCACCTACGGCAATTGCTTCGGCCTCTCCACCGCGTCGGTCGGCGAAGAAGTGCCCGAGCCCGCTATCGAACCGCCAGATCTGCCCGAATACGATTACAAGTTCCCACACGTTGGGCCCACCACCACAAGGACGGTTGAGGGTGCTTGTGGGGTTCTACCAGATTTTCAAAGGGGTTTAAGGGCTTGGGGGTTTAGGGCCTCGGGCTTCGAAAGTGAGAGTTAAGATAATCAGGACTCGAGTTTGTTGTTGAGGCTTTTGGCCACGGTTTGAGGACAAGAGTTTGAAGTGGTTGTGGTGATGACGCTGCGGTTGGTTGCTGCTGCTGCTGCAGTTGTTGTCGAGTGCCCTCAGTGGAAGTGGTTGTAGTAGCACGGTAAGCTGGTTGGCTATCTTCAGTCATAGTCCATGTTGCATGTTGTGTCGTGTCAATGGGTTAAAAAGTTTAAAGTTATACTGCTGGAGACAGTTGACAGGGTGCTCATGATCAAGCTTTTGTCCGACACTCAAGCTGCTGCTTCTGGCTGTTCAGAAGTGGCATCGCCCGAGTCCAGCAATCAGAAACGAGTGCAGTAATTGCAGGTTGTAATGCTGATGGCGATTGCCATGTTGTTGATGATGATGGTGATGATGAAGAAGATGGTGCCTGAGCACAAGCGGACGCGAGCAGGACGGGTCATGACTCAATGATGTCGTTCACTTGTAGCCACAATTCGAGCTTCTTGCTCTTCTTCTCTTCGTTGCTGTTGCCTACCCTAAACCCGAAACCCTAAACCCTAAACCCTGAACCCTAAGCCCTAAACCCTAAACCCTAAACCGCATTGCTTGGGCTCGGCGGTGTGGGTTGGGCTGTCTATGCGCTTCTAGCCGAAGGCTCAAGGCTCCGTCTGGGAGAGCGGTGTCCCCAGAGCCTCCGAAACACCTTAACTAAAGAATATACCTTAAAGTATGATAGGATCCCTAATATGAGTGAAGGTCTTTTCCGTAATTCTGGCTTTGATGGATTTTGGAGTCTCTGGGTCAGTGTATTATCGAGCTCGCCCCTGGCGAGGACTTCAGTTACTCAGACCACATTGACACAGACGACAGTCACACAGACAACCTTGACCTCGACCGAGACGACATTGACAAGCACAACTGTAACCTCGACTACAGCGACTGGGCACTGAACTCTAGATGCCAGACCCTGGAGCCCTTTGTTTGGGGCTCAGGGTTTTGGGGCTTAGGGCTGAGAGTCCCGGTTGACAAGTCCAGTCCGTCTCTGTCAGTTCTACCATGAGCATGAATATCGGCTACGGCCCCCAACCAGAAACCGTTGAATAGTATTCACAATATATGTATATATATATATACACATACATATACATATACATATACATATACATATACATATACATATACATATATTTATATCTATATCTATATCTCTATTTAGATCTAGATCTAGATCTAGATCTATATCTACATCTATATCTATATCAATATCTATATCTATATCTATATCTATATCTATTATTCTGACCTTAATAGCAGCCGAATTATAGATTGTTACTGTATGGGGGCAGTACCTAGCATGAATTCTCCGGACGCAGGCTTGGGAAGAGCGGGATGCCGGGACTTTAGGGTTTCGGGTTTAGGGTTTAGGGTTTAGGGTTTAGGGTTTAGGGTTTAGGGTTTAGGGTTTAGGGTTTAGGGTTTAGGGGTTTAGGGTTTAGGGTTTAGGGTTTAGGGTTTAGGGTTGAGGGTTTAGGGTTTAGGGTTTAGGGTTTAGGGTTTAGGGTTTAGGGTTTAGAGTTTACCGGGTTTAGGGTTGAGGGTTTTGGGTTTAGGGTTTAGGGTTTTGGGTTTAGGGTTTAGGGTTTTGGGTTTAGGGTTCAGGGTTTAGAGTTTACCGGGTTTAGGGTTGAGGGTTTTGGGTTTACAGTGTTTAGGGTTCAGGGTTTAGGGTCGGAATCTCTTGTGTGATGCGAGGTCACTACGTCTACCATATCGACCACCTCTATGACCACCGTGACTCAAACAACCACCATGGTTCCGGAGGAGCAAGGCGAGCTGAGAAGATCCATACGGTTGATGACGCAGTACCCATAATGAGGAATATACCATAATTCCCATAGTTTTGGGTCCTTAAGGTAATGCAGCATTTGTATTATCAACAGTAGGAACTCAGGTTCCTCTGTGGGTTTTTGTCGCCAATCCCTCGAAGTATTGGGGATGTGGGGTTTATGGCAAGCTCCAAGCCCTAGGGTGCAAAGAGAAGGGCTTCGGTGTCCCCATATGGGTGGTTGTCAAAATTAGGATCCCTCTGTAAGTCCCGAATATAATACGGCACCTATTATTTAGGGTACCGAAAAAGGGGCCATAGTTTTGACATCTACCCATATCAATATCTAACTCTATCTCTATCTCTGCCTGAATCTCTATATCATTATCTATATTTGTCTCCGTATCTGTATCTATATGTGTAGATGTATCTATATCTATATAACATGGGTGCAGGATGATTATTGCTGAGATCCCTTATACCTTACCTTAAGGGCACGAGGACAGTGATGTTCCAACTTTTTGGCTTCTACTTCATGTCTGTGTGTATGTATATATATATATATATACATATACATATGTGTGCCTCACAGTGGTTACTTACGGACCTGCTCTGAATGGTGCATCCGTTAGGACACGGAATGGCCGCAAGGTTAGGATAGACAACGGTAGTAAACATCGAGCTGGAAGCATTGGCGCATTGGTAGCAAGGTTGGTGGCCAGCTTCGTATGAAAGATCGTAGTCGGGCTACGACTGCCACGATGATGACGAAGACGGTCACGGCGGCGGCGACGACCACTAACACTACTGCCGCTGCTGCTACTGCTACTCCTACTCTCACAACCCTACTTCTCGAACAGCCCCTGTTTCTGCTGCTCCCACTACCGCTGCTGCTGCTGCTACCGGTACTCTTCCTGCTCTTCCTCCGCCTCCTCCTGCCCCTCCTCCTCCTCCTCCTCCTCCTCCTCCTACTGCTACTGTTTCTAGTTTGGCAGGATAATTACCAGTAGTGTTCATCGCGGTCAAAACACCCCCGGTCATTTTACACAGTTTGATGCGGGCGATTCTGAAATGCCCGTCTTGGCAGATCCTTTAATCAGGGCTTTGCTTTTCCGGACAGATATCACTGAAGGTCACCTTGAACGCCAGCCCCCCTAACATACGGGCCGTAGAAACTCCCTATACGATTCTGAGGGTTCCTTCTTATGAATAGAGTATAACGGGCCCCAAAACCGTGTTCCAATTTTGAAGGCACCGATATAAAGGACCCTTATAGATCCCTTACAGTAACCCTTACAGACCCCTTTAAGGGAACCCTATTCTAATTATGAAGGCCCCTATATTACAGTACCCTTATAGATGCCCTTAGGGTAGCCCTTATAGACCCTTTAAAGGAACCCTATTCTAATTTATCCCCGCTATGGAGGCAGCTGGTTTCCTTTGGGGCTGGCCCTTGCTGCGCTGTTGGCTGTGTCTGCTGGCTTCATCATCCTCAGGGGCAGGCTTGGGACACAAAAGCATAAGGATCCTTGAAGAAGGGGGGAGGGGGCTAGGGGGCCTGACTACCCCCTTAAGGGTCTATGACAAAAAAGGTTTGAGCAGGTGGTTTAGAGTTTTAGGGTTTCGGAGGTTTAGGGCTTAGGGATTTAAGGATTTAGGGTTTTGGGGTTTAGGGTTTCGGGGTTTCGGGGTTTAGGGTTGTCGAGGATTGAAAAACGGCTCATGGCCTGGAGAAGCCCTCCTTGTTGCTGGGGGCCCAGGCGTTTAGGTTTTTGGGTTTCGATGGTTTACGCTCAGCCCTCGACCCTACACAAGCTCTAGAGACCTATCCACTTATGAAATACATCCGCGCCCGAAGGACTTCACCTAAAGCCCAAAGCCCCAACCCCCAAATCCCAAACCAAACAAAACAATACAACACGAAACACCAAAGTCCAAAACCTTAAACAATCCTAAACCCTACAGTTCTGGACCCCAAGCCATCCCCGATCGCTAGCTGAGAGAGCTGCGACAGGCGTGACGTCGAAGCGCAGCGGCTTCGGGACACTCGGGAAGTGGAACTTCCGACAATGAACAGAATGTGAGGATCTCTTACCAAAGCCCGGACCGTGGAGAAAACCTACACTTGTAGGATCCTTAGTTTCCTTCTGTATGTACGTGAGAATGTAGGCGTTTGAGCTAAGGGATTTGGGCCCGGGGGATCTTTTTGGGTACACTTTGTCATAGTTGGGTAACATTTTACATTCTTATGGGTATCTAAACCCAATAAGGAATAAAAATGTTCATTTTTAATCCTATCCCAACAATGAACTAGTACAGGGTTTCGGGGGGGATGAAGGTCATTGCAGACCTCGGATTACTACAAGTCTGTTCCTCTACCTGGACCCTAAGGAACCTACCCTTTTTAGGGTTCCCTAATATGATTTCTTTATATAAGTCCTTAAAAAGGTAGGTTACGTGGGGTTAAGGTAGGGGCCCTGCTACCAGGATCCGGATTATACGCCGTCTTCAGGAATCTTTTTTTTTCACGACCGGGGGTCTAATAAGGGGCTGAAGAAGCACCAACACTATTCAACCAGGTTCCATACTACAATCTACTAGAACGCAACCCCCCAACCCTGTTGCTTTCGAACCAATGCAGAAAAAGATCAGAACCCTTGTAACCCTGATACCAACCTGGATCATAACCCTTTACATGAGCCCTGGCAGGGATGCTTGGATCTTTGAGGCCTAGATGTTTAGGATGACCTAAGTGAGACATTCGGATTCAAAGCGACCTCGACTTGACATGTCGTAGGCAGGTATGCACAGGGTAGTTACGGCCCAGCGTTTAGGCCTTAACCTCCCAGAGACTCCAAAACCCTTGAATTAAGGAGAGTACCCTGAATCCTACTCGGGGTCCTATCATAATTTAGTGTATGGGTCGGGTCTTGTAGCCTTTCGTTGCTATTGAAGCTTGTAGTTATGTGTGAAGTGGTCGATGTGGGATCTTCCGTCGATTCCGGTCCTTGGGGACCGGTCGTTAAAGCTTTGCTTCCGTAAGGGAACCGCTGAAATGCTTCCCAGGGCCTCCAAAAGCCCTCATTTCAGGAATATACCTTACATCATATGAGGGGTCCAATATCCCAGTTGTAAATCCCTTTAACATCCCTGTCAGGAACCTTAGATCCAAGGTAGATTCCTAAAAAAGGGGTTTGGGAGGCTCCGGCTTGATACCCGTGAGGCTCTATAGGGTAGTTTACATATAGTATAGATTTACGTAACTCAGGTCATGTGCTGCATGTTATAGGTTCTACGCTGTATACTGTGTATGATAAAATATTCGGTTGTATACTATCTATTCTATGCTTTTGTATTGTATTGCATTCTTCTTAGTTCTATCCACTATAGTATAACACTTTGAAATGATACACTGCCATACAGTGCTCGAACCAAAAACTCTAAACCGTAAACCGCTTACAAGACCCTGACCCCTAAACAAAATCCTCTAAATCCAGGACCTTAAACACCCCCAAGCCCCAAACCCTAAACCCTTGTAAAAGCCCCAAGCCCCAATTGGAGGATCGTGGGACTTAGCAAGTAAGGTTATGTGTACGCTAATTGGAATTATAAGTACAGTTACCTTATCTATAACCCTAGTTACTAAGTCCCATGATCCCCCAAGTAGACCCTAAACCAGGAAACCCTAAACCCTTCAAGGGAAGCCTATATTGGAGCCCTATGCTATCTTCAAAAGGAGCCCTAAACCCTAGTTACTAAGTCCCATGATCCTCCAAGTAAGCCCCTTTTAAGACCAGGAAGAAGTGATTTCTCACACCCCACAGAGCCTCCCCGTCTCCCAGGACACCCAAAGACTCGGAGTCCTCCGTTCCTAAGGCTCCATGTGCCCTTCAAGGTTCCTTTAAAAGGTTTCTATGATAAGGTCCCCTTTTAAGGGTGCTATAATCCACAGTAAGGTCCCTTGTAAGGGTACTATGGGGCTCTATTGTTCCCCTTAAGAGGGCCTTTAAGGGTTCCGTTAAGGGTACCATATAAACTATATCGGTACATGGAGCCTTAGGGTGTTCATGTCTTAAGAGCGCAAACGATGCTCTTCGTGGAAGATCGGAAACTGGCAGGGTCTAGAAGTTGGGGTTTAGGGCTAGGTTTTGCTTTTAGGCTCAGGGCTTAGGCTCTGAAGAGAAGTCCCGAGAGAAGACGCCTGTGAGCGAGCTTCTTATGACTGCAGTTGCTACTGCTGGTCCGATGTTTAGGTTTAGGGTTTAGGGTTAAGGGTGTATTTCAACTCTTCATGTTGCTGTCATAGCAGTAGGAGCACGGCATCCGCCTCGTTATCTATGTTCGTCTTGTTGGACCAACGTTGGTACTTAGCGGTTTGTTGTACATTGTGAGGTGGAGATTCCACGGTGGAGATGACTCATGATCTGGAGATTCACCCACAAAACCTGTACCGTGGCTTATACTATGATTCTTTCGCCTAGGATCGATGATCTTTCGAGGCTTGCAGCAAGCCATGCCACCCAAACATCGATGTTTCCCGTCGGTAGGCTGCGCCCAAGAGGCTTTTGCTTCGGTAGTTCCATGTTGATCTCTTACTCATCTCAAGGTTTACAGGCTTGGGGTTCAGTTCAGTGCACTTGAAAGCTCTCCTAGATCCTTTCAGCTCAGTCTTTCGCTTCTGAGCCAATTCCGATCCTGCGGAGAAGTCTCCGGCACAGGGATTGTGCGGTTCCGAATACACCTTCTTTGTAAGGTGTGGGCAAAGTCCTGGCCAAAGTTATGCAGAGCCGACGGCCCCCCCTCCCCTTTTTTTGATGGCCCCTGGAAGAATCGAAGAGGCTTTCATAGGTTCTTCACCTCAACTCCCAAACCCACAATCCCTAAAGCCTCCAGACCTTGAGGAGATACCCGGGAACCTCTCGTGGCGATTTCACTCAAGGGAACCGGGCTGGTGGACTGATCTTCAGTTTGGGCCCTCAAAGCTGAAATCCAGAAGCTGAAAACAACACTTCCTGTTTCTTAGTACCCCTGAGGCCTAGACCCTACTTGGAGGGTCGGGGGACTTAGTAAGTACTTAGTAAGTAGACTTATAAGTACCCTAAAAGGGACCCTAATTGGGGTTATGGTACTTATAAGTCCTTAAAATAACCAGTTACTAAGTCCCCCGACCCTCCAAGTAGACCCTAAACCCCCTGAGCCCTCCGACCTCTAAACTCCTGCAAAACAACTCCTATGGAACAACGCTCAGCGTTCGCTCCAACAAGACCCTCCAACGCCCTGTTCTGACTTTTCTGGCCTCTGTAGTACTGCTTTAGGGAAGGTCTTTCCGCTTTCACAAGCTCTCGGCCCAAGTTCTTCTGCTCGTAAGCTTAAGTGCTACACCCTGCGCCTAAACCCCAAACCCCGACTCCCAGAACCCTTTAGGGGTAAGTGTTCAGGAGAAGGAAACAGCCTCAGCCCCAAGCCTTAAACTCAGGAGGGGCAGGTCCTGTGCCAGACCTTTGCCAGAGTCGAACCAATTAACTGCTCCACTGCTGTGGGCTTGTCTAGCCCGGCGGTTCAGAAGCTTTGCTTCTTCTATGTTTGGTACCCTAAACCCTAAGTCTTACACCCTAAACCCACAACCCACACCCTTAGGAATCCAGGAGTTCGCATGACATCAAGAACTGCAGGATTACCTGAAGTTGAAGAGCCTTCCTCTTGCAGCCGTACTTTAACATGCAACAAGCCCTGCTCCACTTATCGAGGCCCCTACATGAAAGGGTTTGGAGTTTCGTGGCGAACACTGCCTCGCTTGCCACCAGCCGCCAATGCCAATACTTGCAAAACAGCTGCACCGTGCAAAGACGCGGAAAGGATTGAACATCCTAGTGTGGTTAGATCAGACGGTCTTTATGGGCTGAGTGGGTCCTGAATGGGGTCGACTCCGGTACATTGAATCAACACCCCAGTGATTTTACAAAGGTTCAACCTCTCTTCCTGCCCCATAGGCGCCTCTGGTTTGCAGCAGGGGTGGGGGTCTGCAAGTCTATCGCATACGTCCAGGATGACACGGGATAGAGTGGGGAGACTGGGTCAGCCTGGCGAATAGCCCAGGGAAGTATCGTAAGCCTCGATGCTACAGCAAGTCTCCTGTGACATAGCACAGCACAGCACGGTAGAACAATGAGTGCAAGATCATGCTTGTTTTCGCCAATGTGGTCTACACGACAAACGAGCACTCGAAAAACCCTAAACCCTAACCCTAAAACCGTAAACCCTAAACTTTAAGATCCCAAACCTCAAAAGTCTAAAGCCCGACACCCTTACAAACCCCTAGAGGAAGCCGACTTTGCAGGCGAGGCTTCTGCGGCTCCCAGCTCGTCTACGGGCGCTCCGGAGGCAAAGGTCTGGGAGGTTTCCCTTCGAGTCATAGTAGGGTTTAGAGTTTAGGGTTTAGGGTTAGGGAGACCCAGAGAGCCCAATACCCTTTAATTAAGGAATACACCTGAAATAATGAAGGGATTCACAGTATGATTTAAGCTATATTCCCTGGTTAAGGGGCATTGGGCTGGGGACCCCTGAAAGGGGATCCCTTCTTAACCCTACTTCTGGCTCTCTTAAGCATGACCGTATTAAGAATGTCCTTAGTAAGTAGGTTTTTAGGTTCTGGGTAGATGAGGGATGTCCCGGTTCAGGGTGTAGGGGTTTGGGGCTTAGGGTTTAGGGTTGGGGGGGGGGAGACTTCGTAAGCAGGCTAAAGGTAGGTTAGGGATTCAAGGGTTTAGAGTGTAGGGGTTCGGGTTTCAGGTGCTTCGGGTTTAGTGTTTGGGGGACTTGGTAATTTTAACGCTACGCCGCCCGCCTCGGCTGTGTAGCGGCAGGGCGAGGGGGCAGTCGATGTTTTTTTATGCTAGGGCGGCCTGTCAAACCCCACCTTTACACGGTTGTTGATAGAAGTGCGAGGAGAACGGGCACAAGGGGGGTGGAGGGGGGGGGGAGGGGAGGGGGGGGGGGGGGGGGGGGGGGGGGGGGGGGGGGGGGGGGGGGGAGGGGGGGTGCTTCTTTTCCTCCAAACTTGTTAAAGCCTCCCGGCCGGACCACGCAAAACAGGAAATGACAAGACGGAAGGAGCCTGCACACAAGGAAAAGCAAATTGAAGCAAGAGTTTAAGCCCACAAGGCACCGGGCAGCCACGGGAGAAGTGGGGGGCGGGGAGAAGGCGGAGAAGAAAGGGAGGGGAAGGGAGGGGAAGGCGGGGGAGGGGGGGGGGAAGGGAAGGTGGGGGGGAGGGGGGGGGGGCGGGAGCGGGGGAAGGGGGGGGAGGGGGCCTGCGAGGGAGAGGCAGGCCAACAAATCAGGTAAAATGAAGGGAAGCCGGGCAAGGGGGTGGCAAAGGAATGCAAAAAACGGGGCGGGCTCAAGCTGGGGGGCTTGGACTGCCTCCAGGTCTGGCCCGACGAGGCGATCCTGGACCTTCGGTTGCCCATGGGCGATCAACTTCGCGAGGTGTCCCCAAACATTTGGGAGGAGGATTGGGTGGAGGGTACCTGAGGTAACCCCCAAGACGCCTGGGCCTGTGGCCTCGGCGGATTAGGTCACAAGTGGGTTTAGGGTGTACGGGTTCGGGTTTTTAGGTTATATTGGCATTAGGCCATGGGTGGGTCATAAGGAACAGTCGGATGACTTCACTAAGCCATCACTAGGCGTACTCGTACTGTAAAGCTGTGCGTCTACCTGAACGCCCAAAACACTTACCTGTGTAAGGGAAATGACGGTTGATGATATAAATCCTGCATTACCCATAATAAGGGATATACCATAATTCCCATAGTTTAGGGTCCCTAAGGTAATGCAGGGTTTATATCATCAACAGTAAGGATATCAAAAAAGCAGCACCAAAGGATGCTTCTTGCCAAGGCCCCCACACACACACACACACACTTAAGGGGTTCAGGGGTTCAACGGTCTAGGGTTTTTTCAGGATCCAGGGCGGTTCGGGTTTGGGCCCGGGGGTTTGAGTGGTTCGGTGTAGGGTTAAGCGTTTATCTGAGTAGCAGAACCCCGTGGTATCCATTTACGACGATTTAAATTTGCAGTAGCCCTGAACCCTAGACCCTCCTATGTTGGGATTGTGTGAAGCAAGGTTGCAGGCTTCAGATGCTTAGAGTTCAGGGTGTAGGGACTTTAGGGTTTAGAGTTCAGGGTTTGGGGCTGGGAGTTCAGGGTTTAGAATTTAGGGTTTGGGGTCGAAGCAAACCATCAGTTGATCGTTTCCGAAGGAGCATCCGTTCCCGAAAGCCGGAACCGCATTCCCAAGCCGAAATTAGTTTTAATCTCAGTACGAGCAGTGTTGCTGGCATGACTGCCCCACAGTGCCGTTCAACATGACTTTTTGAGCATTGGAAGCTACATCTGCTCTTGTGTAGTACTGTGTAGGTCCTAGTCAGTATCAGGATTCTGCTTGGTGCCGCGCGACCCAAACCTTAACCTCCCCAAACCCAACCAAGGGATTTCGACCGATGCTGCAGTTTGTTGCTCCATTGCCCTGCAGGCCTGCAGGGCGGGTTCTCGCACCACAGGCAGGGTGACAAGCAAGGGCTTGGGGTTTAGGGGTTCTGGGTCAAGGGCTCAGGGCTCAGGGCGTAGGCTGTACGTTTGGGGGCTTGACAACACCCTCAGCCCCGAACCCTTCCGCTATTGCCGAGTGAACTTAACACAAACCCTAAACCCTAAATCCCTTAGATCCTCGTGTGGGGCGGGCGAAAGGGACATCACTGCACTGTAACAAAAATCCCTTAGATCTGGAGCCTGAACCCTGAACTCCGAAGAACCCGTTCTCCACACCCTTCAGCGCGGCTCCGAAGTCTTCAACATGGAAAGTATCCTCGGTCTCAGACGAACACTGCGCAAGCCCGAGATGGGAGTTTCTGAAAATTAGGGGTACCGTATTTTCAGGTACTTATTATAAGGATCCTACTATTTAGGGGTACCATCTCAGGAACCCTATCGGAAACTCCCAGATCCTAAACCCTTACCCCAAGATATGCCTGAAGCCTTGAAGCTTCTATCCCCCCAGCCCCCAAACCCGGCACACAACCCCTCCTTCCTGATCCGGCCAAAGAAAACCAATCGCGGCCTCAAGCCTGCAATCCCTAAACCCTAAACCCTAAACCCTGAACCCTAAACCCTAAAACCCATCTTTCAAAACTTCGGCAATGGACGCAGGAATGAATGAGTAGATAGAGGTGATACGAGCTTTCACGAACCCTTCAGAATCCCGAATTTCTAAGCCGTAAAGCCCTAAGCCCTAAACCCCAAAGCTTACAACCCTAAACCCTTCGAACTTTCGAAAAAAACAGAACCGGATGCATTGCAGGCCGACTTTCGCGGTGTATGGTTTATACCATAAACTCATGTTCTATAACTATAACATGTATGATCAAATACGACTTTTAATCAAACGCGAACAGTACGAGTTTTACATCTACTTCCAAAATCTACATCATACAGCGCAGTTCTTAATAACTCAAACAAATCCATGCTGCATAGTTCGAAAGCACTACTATACAGAAATGTTGCAGAGCTGAAAGCTCCGGAAAAACCCAAACCCTTAACGTTTAAAATTCAAAACAGCAGAACCGGACCCAAACCCGAAACCCCTAAACACTTGAACACCCTAACCCCCTAACACCTTTCAGTGTGAGAGCCCTGCCTTCAGGCGCGCCTTCGCATCTCAAACGGCGGAAAGCTCCGAGCCCAGATGTGGAGGCGAACGCAGGGCTTGAGGTTTTGTAGGTTTCTTTGGGATTCTTGTAAGGCCTCTGGAAAGTTTGTTTTTGCAGTTTTTCTTTTGGGCTTTTTGAGGGGTTAGTGTAGGGTTTTCACAGGTTTAAGATGCTTCGGCCGTGGGGGCTTAGACAACTCTCAAGGTTTCGAGGCGTTATAAATCTTCTGAAGGAAAGAGTCTCAGGCATGAACCACTCATAGCTACTCTGAGCGTTCCGTGCCGCGCAATGCATTGAATTGAGGACGTCTTCGGCCGAAGGCTTTTCGCACTTTTTGGAGTGACGGTTTTGGCACTGTTTAGGCCGCGGTTGAACTTTCATGTTCTGTGCTTGCTGCAGCATCACTTCTTCCATCTTGCTTCTGCAGTGTGGCTCTTGCCCATGGGGACGTGGGCGACGTCGTCAACGCTAAACCTATTAGGAATAGTAATAATAGTAACAGTTGGCAAAATGCTACTAGTAACAATAGTAATACTCGCAATACTCATAGTAACAATCGTATTTACACTCTTCAACCCTAAGCCGAACCTGCGTGCAATGGGCCGACGGGATTTCACAGTGCATTTCTTGGATGCAGGGGAATTTTCGCGTGCTGATGATGTTGTGTTACTTCCCCCTGCAGTTTGGCTTTCTGTGGGCAACGTCATCGGCTAAACCTGCCTGGGTCACACGTATCACCTAAAGTCCAAGCCCTTCAACCCACAACCCCCAATAAACCCTAAACCCTAAAGCCTAAACCCTAAACCCTGAAACGCTAAAGCCCTAAGCCCCACATGAAGCCCTATACATAGTCTTGACCAGGTCTTAACCCTAAAGCTGCCAAGCCCTATCCCAAACCCCAAAACCGTTCAAAACTCTCAAGTCTAAACTCAAAACCCTAAACCCAAAACCCTAAACTCGAAACCCCAAACCCCACACCCCAAGACCCTGAACCCTAAACTCTGGATGCAAGGAGTCTCAGTGGCTCGTGCCCGCCTCAGAGCCGCGAGAACTGGTTCTTGCTAAGGAGTTGAGTTTCAGCTAGCACTAGGGACCGAAAAAGCACAGAAGCATAAGCATTTTATACGGATATCCCTACCTTATTGGGCTTCCCTAAAAGGGGGTTTATATGGGATATCCCTATCCTAATTTTTGCTTATGTGCTTTTTTGGGGCCCTAGAGCAGTCACCATGCCCCCAAGGGTTGTTTGTAAGCGGGCTTTACAATGGGATGTAGTCTAACTGAGTTTCGGCTAGCAGTCGCCATGGCGCAAAGGTTTTGAAGAGATCCACCACGATGTGGTAAAAACTTGATAATGGGATGTAGTCGAAGTTGTCAGAATCTGCGTAGATGATAAACAATATGGTTCAATTTGCTGTGGAAAAGTACCCTTCTAGATCCCTTAAGGATCACTTGAAGGATCCTTAAACCCCTAAACCCTACACCCCTTCAAAAATCCTCTTTAGGGCTCCTTCCCAGACCCCCGGGAGGATCCAAAACGTAGATTCCTTAATGAGGGTTCCTATAAAGTACCCCTTCTAGTATACGGCCCCAAATTAGGGGATCTACTTTCTAGATCCTCTCCCGGGGGTCTGGATTTAAGCTAAGCTCAGAAGCCAGTACTTGGAGGGTCGGGGGACTTAGTAACTGTTTTTTTTTTACGGACTTATAAGTACCACAACCCCAATTAGGGTCCCTTTTAGGCTACCTATAAGTCTACTTACTACCTACTTACTAAGTCCCCCGACCCTCCAAGTAGAGACTTGTCCTTCTGAGCCCCAGAGCCTGGTTGATTTATGACTTCTCCCTGAAGATCCTTGCTGGAGTAATATAGGGGCCTTAATAAGAAGAATAAGGGTTCCCTTTAAAGGGTAGCTTAAAGGGAGGCTATATGGGATCTATAGTAGGGTTTCTAAAGTCTAGGGGCCTTAATATCTAGAATAAGGTTTGGGGGTATATTATACGATAATCATAATATGGATCCCCGCCCCAACTCGTATGGGTAATTATAAGGGCTCCTATATTCAGTTCCTGTCAAAGCCAGCTTGAAAGGCTGGACGTTGAGAGCTATCCGGTGTTACGTAACTCTGACCCAAAACCCACAATACCAACCCACAAGCCAAAGCTTAAACCTGACCCCAAACCCCACAACCGAGACCTTATGCCCAAAGCGTTTAAGCTGCAGTGTAAGGTCTACATCCCAAGACGGCACAGGTGAAATCCTGAGCCCCCCCGCGGCTGAAGGCTTGAGGTTCTGGCTTTCTATTGCTACGATTACTATGATGATTACGGCTATTATGTTATTATCACTCTCACAGAAAACCACGTACTATTACTATCATTCCAGGCGTCGAGGCTTGGAATTGTCCAGAGGCGACTGTCACAAGATGTTGGGTTTCGGGCCTATGCTGAAGGGTTAGGGTTTAGGTGTTCTGTTGGCATGATACGTTAAGGGGCTTCGGGTGCTAAATTATTCTGAAGACGGCTGTCTGTGGAAGAACGCCTCCTGCCCCGGGTTTCAAGCCTTTTCATGCCGTGTCTCTCTGCAGCTGCAATGGGGCCGGAGGTGGTAGAACATGCATGACGTTTAGCTTGGATAGGAGCAAATGGTTTTGATGAGCCCAGGGAGCCCGATACCACACAAATAAGCAATATCATTTAAGCCTAAGTACCCTCCTCCTTGAACTATGACTTGAGGTTTATTGCCTCATTATTGAGGTTTACTGCTACATTATTGGGCTCTCTGGGTGCCGGAAGAAGTATGAGCTGGGGTCTGGACTTTCTTTTCCCTCAGCAGTGCTGAATCTTGACGAGGCGACTCACTTCGTAGCAGCACTTACAGCTAGCTAGAATTCACGATATCATCGTCACCCTGGAAATAGTAGCAGCAATAGTCACATGGAAAGATAACTCCAGCTGGAGCTGCGGCCGTCCTCATGGCTTCCGCCATGGAGCGCGGGACTCGCACGCCCCGCATGGCGCGCGCCATCAAGCCTGGAGAAGGTGTGCTTAGCCTCAGACCCGAGCAGTTTAGGGTTTAGGGTTAGCAGTGCGTGGGGTGCGGGTATTAGGGGTTTCGTTGGGCGTTCAGGGTTGAGGAGTTCAGGGATCTTGTTACAGAGCGGATTTGCGCTCCCATAATGCTTAGGTGCAAGATCCTTTTTTGATTTTGGCAGCCTAGCGCAAGGTCCTCAACAAGCACCAGCCGAGTCCCAAGGACTCCAACAGCCCCCATTCGTCCGGATCCATCCTGGTAGATCCCGGGTAGTATTAGGGAGACCCCTTAAAGGGGAACCTTCTTAACCCTAAACCCTAAACCCTAAATCCTGAACCCTAAACCCTAAACCCTAAGCCCTAAACCCTAAATCCTGAACCCTAAACCCTAAACCCTAAACCCTAAACCCTTAACCCCTCTTCTGCCTCTCTTAAGCTTCTTGACAGGGTCTATATCCCCCAGGGTCCCGTTAATCCTAACTCCGAGGAGTCCCTGGTAGAACGGCTCAGGCGCTTTGACTTTGTCATAGTTGGGTAGCATTTTACATGTTTACTTGGAGGATCATGGGACTTAGTAAGTCGGGTTCCTTAAAGGGGTTGCTTAAGGGGGTCCTTCAAGGGTTCTATAAGGAATCTATGGGGGTTTAGGGTTTAGGGTCTACTTGGAGGATCATGGGACTTAGTAAGTAAGCTTATAAGTACCCTAATTGGAGTTATAAGTATAGTTACCTTTTTTATAACCCTAGTTACTAAGTCCCATGATCCTCCAAGTATGGGTACTTAAACCCAATAATGAATAAAACTGTACATGTTTAATCCTATCCCAACCATGGGCTACTTGAGGGGCAGTGCTGGACGAAGCGTGAGTCCAGCTGTTGATTTCAATTTCTTTGTCCATCCTACGAGCCTGAGTGATCGACCACGACTGATGTGAAGACCAGACCATGACACGGGCAGGGTAGGGTTTGTTAGGGTGTTTGTTGAGGGTATGATAGGCATCGCAGCGCTGTTGTAATAGGAAGTAATGACGGATATGTAATTGCAGGGTCTCAGGTCAAGACTGTCATTCAGGAGTCGGAACGCGCCCGTGATATTGGTTTACCTATAAACCCCGCACTGCAGGCTTCTAGCACTGCCGACCCCGAGGCACGATTTTGATCTTTGATTTTGCACTTTCAAAAAGAGACCCGGAAGCCTACACAAACTTTTGGGCTGGGATTTGAAGCTGTTTCTCCAAACATTTTTACATTGCAACCTCATTTATGACTAAGCATGAATCTCCACAAACTCTTCTAGAATCACAAAAGACGCCCTAAGCCTAAACCCGGTTTTTTTTTAAACCTTAAACCAAAAAACCGTAAACCCAAAGCCTAATCGTTTCTTAAAGCCTAAACTTTTTTTTTGAAGCCTAAACCCTAGACCGAAAAAGTGACTCCTTCCATGAGGTTCTCGCGTGGAAGGCTGGGGACTCAACGGTCGTGGGCAGTGCTTTGGGCGCCTTAAGCTACTACGGGTTTAGGGTTGAAGGTTTAGGGTTTTGGGGTTTAGGGTTTAGGTTTCCTAAATTTTCTGAATACGAACATGCAAACAAGTTAGGCCCTTGTACTACGTGGGGTTATAAGGGTTTACGATAATTCGCCGTATTAGGGTTGTAAGTCCCCTAATATGGTTTATATCTACAGTTATCCCACTCATACCCCTACTGCTACCCATGAACCTCCAAGTAGTTCTAGTAGGTCAGAAGTCGGAAGATATAACAGTTCTTGAGTGTTAAGCAAGCAAAGTATCATGTTGAAGCCAGCTGCCCGTAAATCCACGTGTCCAGTGCAATCATCGTAAGGATGTTGGAGAGTAAAGACCATGATAACATCACAAGTAGAAGTGATAGGAACGAAAAAGTATGTGCTTGACGATGGTGGCAGAAGCGGCACGGCAGTTAGCGGTGCTACAAAAAGTAGCAACAAGTGGCCGTACTCCTACCAAAGCAAGTAATTATCAGTACACTTGCCAACACGTGGCTGAAAGCTTCCGGGAAGAGAGAACCATGAGCCTGAGTTGTTTGGTATTCGGAACTACGGGTTTTTTCTTGACTGGGGAACACCTGAGCTTACTGCGTCCAAGCACCCTAAACTCTAAGCCACTGACCTCGGGCTGGATGCTTGGCTGCTGTCTCGAGCCTACCAGGTGTAAGCTGTCTTTTGCATGGCCGCTCCTGAGCTCGACTACGAAAAGATAAAAGAAGATTGGGTTCTTGTCAAGGAATTTAGTTCAAGTTACCATAGAAAAGAACTCCTATTATTTACTACAGATCCTTATGAGGGTATTTAAATTGAAACTCCTTGACAAGAAACAAGAACCCAGAGGATAGCCCTGCATCCAAAGCTCAAAGCCGCATGCCAAGGCTTACAGAGATCGTCAGAATCAGGACTGGGGTCCGAGGTGTCGTTTCAATTTGCGTTGAGGGTTTGGGCTTGAGGTCGCCCGGCTCAGGTTGCAGTCCGCGGAGATGACGCTTACCTGAACCTCTCCGTCCTCTTCAACCTACTACTACTACTACTCCTCCTCCTCCTGCTGCTGCTGCTGCTGCTGCTGCTGCGATGCTACTACTGCTGGTGCTCCTACGACGACGGCGACAACGACGACGATAGCAAATCTGCTACTACTACGGCTACGACCGTTGCAACTGCTACAACTGCTCTGCTACTTCTACCAGTGCAATACTGCTGCTACTCTTACTGCCATCGTCTCGAACTCCGCGTGTCTTTGTCTGGCCCCGATACTAATTTTCATACTATATGTCTACGTTTCGTTCTGTCCTGTCTTGGCCAACAGCCACGCTTACAGATATCCATGCTTTTGTCCGTGCGTGCACATGTGCGTGCTTTCATGCACCATATGAATATGGATGGATGGATATATATATATATATATATATATACACACACACATATATATATATATATATATATACATATACATACATATATATATATATATATATATATATATATATTTATGTATGTATAGATATACATACCTGCATACACACATGCGTACACACATATTGTACATGCTTGCATACATATTTGCATATCTACATGTGTACTGGTATGTTTACAGGCGTATGCAAGCATATTCATGTACAAGCACTACCTGCCTACCTACCTACCTACCTACCTACCTCCCTTCGTACCTACCTACATGCATACATACTTCCCTACATGCATCAAAACCATAAGATGCTGTCGTGGCTGCTGCAGCTCTTGTATCCTATGTCTCGTATAGTCGCCCTTGCACTAACCCGTTAAGGACGCCCCTCAACGGCCCTGGAGGGACACCCTAAACCCTAAACCCTAAAAAGAACCCCTTGCAGGGACCCCCAAGAGTGCCCTCCCAAAAGGAGGACCCCTTATTAGAGGAATTCGCATGGGAGGACCTGCTGCACCGCACGGAGTACCTAGCGACCATCGTGTCGGCCGTCGCAGAAGTTGAGGCTTCCTCTCAACGGCCATGCGAGTTTTGTGTAGAGGAGGGGGTTTACTGTTTAGGGCTTAGAAGTTCAGGCTTTAGTATAGGGGTCTAGTGGTTTAAGGGTTCCAGGTTTTAAGGGTTTAGGGTTGGGAGTGTCATGGGAGTGTTGTGTCGGTCGGAGCCTAAACCCAAAAGAAGGGGACAGACCCTCTGTGCTAGGCTCCACCCGGGCAAGACCTTCGGGCGGCGCTGGCACAAGACACGGCATCTTGAAGGGAAATGCCTTAAACCCTATGCCCCAAAGCCCTAAAACTCTGGGGCAGCAGCAAGGGTTTAGGGTTTAGGGGTTTACGGTTTAGGGGCAAAAGCAAAAAATCATTAACCCTGAACCCTAAGCCCTACGGGGGAATCCTACCCCAATCAAGCCGTGAAGATCCTTTTAGCTTGCGAATCTTCCACTGGACTTGACGAATATCGGGGGGGGCTCCCGCTCAAGGGTTTTATGCTTCAGGCTGAAGATACCGCAAAGCTTCACGGTTTCGGGTTGCAGGTGATCCCTGTAACAATGATTTGAATCGCAGAAGCTGCAGATGATGCTTTTTCGGTTCCCAACGAGCAAAACGACCCCGATGAGAATGCAAGCTTTCCTGAGTAAAAGCCCCACGAGCCCCATCCCAAAAAGAGCCACGGTTTAGGGTTTAGGGTTTAGGGTTTAGGGTTTAGGGTGTAGGGTTTAGGGTTTAGGGTTTAGGGTGTAGGGTTTAGGGTTTAGGGCCATATCGGTTAGAGTGTATCTCGCTCGGTGAAGATGACCTCTGGGGCTTAGGCTTCAGGGACTCGGGTGTAGACCCTAAACCGTATAGTAGAAGCCAGAAAGTTTGAACACCATTATCCTCATGCCCTTAAGGTAAAGTGTCGGGATCCCAGCACAAATCATCCTAAATCCATGTTCCAACTTTCTGGCGCTCACTAGAAACCCAGGTGCTGGATCGGGTGGGCCTGATGGGCGAAAGCTTCAGCTGCGGGCATCCGTCAGCCACGCCCCGAGCTTCGTTCGGCGAAGGTGTCAGGATCGCAGTGTTCACCCTGAACCTAAGTACTTGAAGGAGGGCTGTACACAAGGTAGCTAGACTGTAGCTAGAGTTGCGACTGCTTCTAACTCGGGTTAAGATACTTATAACCTTACTTGCTTAGCCCCATGACCCTCCAAATACCAGCCATCGGGTCTAGAAAGCCGTGAGACTCCATGGGCTTTGTGTAGGTTTAGGGTTTAGGGTTTAGGGTTTAGGGTTTAGGGTTTAGGGGTTTCCAGACTTTTTCGGCTTTCTGTAGCCCACGCAGCCCCAAGTGCGTCTGCTTGCCTTGACCATCTGTTCTTCTAACCATCTGCAAACAGACTATCCTCAGTCGTCGTTTCCGGTTCCTCTTTTGAAACACGTGTTGTCTTAAGCCCTAAAAGACAACCCAGATCCAACAACCCCAAGATCTCACCAGCAAGCCATAAACAACCGAAGCCCGACAGTAGATCGCCTAAAGCCCCAAGCCAGATTGATCCAAAAAGCCGAACCCCAGCCGATTTTTTAGATTACATGCTGTGATACACGGTAATATACCATAGTATGCTGTAGTATATGATACTACAATATCCGGAACATGTTATGCTATAGTTATAATTCGTTTCAGCATGCTATAAACAGGCTATCTCTACTATTGGGCTACATGGCACGTTTCGCCCTGCTTCCACTGAAGGATGGCCACTGCTGGGCTGGTCTGGCGGGAGTCCCAAGTTGGACTTTCGAAGGGTTCAGTTTCGGGTTCAGGGTTCGGAGATGTTCGGAGGTTTCTTCTCAGGTTTGCGGTTTAGGGGTTTAAGGGTTTAGGGTTTCAGGGTTTAGTTCAGGGTTCAGGGTTGGGAGCCTTGTTTTTCCTAGGATTGGGGTTTGGGGTGGGGGTTCCAAGCCAAGCACAGCCAAGGGGCTCAGGATTTGGAGCCTAGGTTTTGCGTGTAAATTTCAAGGGTCAAGCTTTGGGGATTTGAGCTTCCTAAACCCTAAGCCTTAAACCCCAAACTCCAAGCCCTAAACCCCTAAGCCTGAACCCTAGACTGAGGATTGGAAGTCCAGGGTTCAGGGTTTAGTGTTCGCGAGTTTACGACTTGGGCATACGGTTTTGGGGTCGCAAAAGCGTAAATCTCAGTTGTGCATCCTACTGCCAATGTCTGTGGCTCCTTTATTCAGGCTTCAACGCGGGAGTTGATAGCTTTGGGGCTTAGATCATTGCTGGGCTTCTATGGGCTGACGCCCTAAACCCTAAAACCTCATGAAAACCTAAACCTCCTGGTCAACCCTTTTCTCCTCAAGCCACAAAGCCCCAACGCCCTAAACCCCTATAGAACCAGAACCGTGCAACAAACCCTACACTTTGTCATAGCCCGGTAACATTGTACATTTTATGGGTACTTAAACCCAATAAGGAACAAACATGTATACGTTTTATCCTATCCCAACCTTGAACTAGTAACCATTTCGATCTCTGAGGCCCTTAAGCCAGAGAAGCGCCGCTTCCCTCGCACCGCTTGGCCGCAGGAGGTGCCCAGCGGTTCTCTGCCTGCCCTTTCAGGGTTTAGGGTTTATGGCTTAGGTGCCTTTCAACGGATACAGGGTTCTGTAGGGGTTATTGTAGTGGGGTGTATTGCGCTCTTGTCTACGTACAACTACAGGGGCAAGAGTAGGTTATTGGTATCAAAATTCACAGGATGGGATGAAGGTAGGTACGGTTGAGGACCCCTATCTCAGGGCTCTTCTTTGGGATTCCCCCAGCTACCCTCATCCCACCTTTGAAGGTCTCGCCCTTGTTAGCGGCTTTGGGGCTTTTTCGGCTTTAGCATCTTTGCGTGCCTTTGCATACTGTTGATGATATAAACCCTGCATTACCTTAAGGACCCTAAACTATGGGAATTATGGTATATTCCTTACTATGGGTAATGCAGGATTTACATCATCAGCCGTAGTGGCTTGGTATTTGTGTGCACTGCTCCAGACTCCAAACTCCAAACCCGGAATGTTAAACCCTGAACTTCCCTCAAACCAGGGAAGTTGGTATAGCGAAGACAGGGAGGAAGGATCTGCAAGCGTACCATCACCCTCAATCCGTAGGCATAAAAACGGTCGGAATTTTTGATAATATTATTTCTGATAGTTCTTCATTGTATTTATGGTATAATAAGCCCTCCAGCCCTACTCTAATCATTCCGGCCCGTGTAGTATACCCTCTTGATTTAACAACCCTGGTAATGCCCCTAATAGAAGGTTTAGGCGGAACAGTATGTTGAAGTTGCACCACTCTATTGAATCGTTTCAGTAGCAAAGCCACTTCCTCTGCCATCAATGAAGATCTGCGCAGAAATGCGGAACATGCCGCAAGTGGCGCGCATGTCTTTTGAAAAGTGAGCTCTAAACCCGCAGCCCCAGACCAAAACCCTTGAACCCTGAGCCCCAAACTCCAAAGGCAAACCCTGAACCCGAACCCGTAAGCCTAAACCCTATGTAAACCCTGAAACTCCAAAGGTGTCGACGCAACTCTGCCATGTCTTGAACATGGCGTCCACGGCGCGTGGCTTCCACCGGCCCGAGTGGCACCAGGTCGGCCAACAATGTAGGAACAACCCGGCTCCCACAGCCCAAAACTTTCGGACAGCTCTACAGAACCCCAATTACGACCAAGGTTGCTAAATCAGCTTCTTACATTAGGCTTTAGGGACACACCCTCAACCCTAAACCCTAGAGGTTTTCAGGGCTTTAGGGATTTGAGGGGTCTTGGCTCTTTTTTCCGGGGTGCAGTTCACGCAGGTTCAAGGCTGAGGGTGGTTTGGGGTTCAGAGTTAGGCGTTCAGGGTTTAGGGAAAAAGGGAAAAAGGTTTAAGGGGTTAAGGGTTTAGGGTTTAAGGGTTTAAGCGTTTAAGCGTTTAGGGTTTAAGAGGTTAAGGGTTTGGGGTTTAGGGTGTGGTTTTGGGTTGATTTGAGTTTGGAGGTTTCGGCTTCTGGCGGTTTGGGGATTTGGGTTGGTGGTGGTGGGATATTGAGGGCTGGTGTGGGACTGGACTTCGATATTCTGTCTATACGGGCCTTTGTCGGACTTTCATCGAGTTTGAAGCGCTGGTATAACATCTGCTGCCTATACACTTTAGAGGAGCCCAAGACCCGATTCCAAGTACAAAGGCCCTTCCATTACACCCTTCCATCTCCCTGCCTGGTCATCGCCCTCATAAGGAACCCTTGAAAGGAACCCTAGATTGTACTATAAATATATTCAGGAACCACCAAAATAGTATAGGTATTTCTCAAGGCCCCTCATTGTGTTACGGATGTTTCGAGACCATTACACCCTTTTTGTCCCCCTGCCTGGTCGTCGCCCTTTTCAGGAACCCTTTGTTCCTCACAGTAGCCCTTATAAGGAACCCTTTAAAGGAACCACCTTTTCTACGGAGGTGTCGAGGGTTCAAGGTTGACTGACTCTGCACCAGAGCTCCGCCCCAACGCAGTCGAAGGTCAGCCCCTAAAGCCTGAGCCCTCAGCCCTTTTTAGGGTTTAGGGTTTAGGGTTTCGGGCTAAGGGGTTGAGGGGTGTAGGGGTGTAGGGGTTTATTGGTTCCGGGTTCAGGTAGTATGAACTCATCAGACTTCTAAGCCCCAAACCACCAAAAAACCCTGCGAGCTCTGGACGACTCTGATCGCTCGCATCGACCCTCCGCTTGGGAGGCAGTTGCAGATGCGGTCGAGACGGAGTCCGGGCAGGCTGCTGCTTCTGTCTCTCGGTCTCTCGGTCACTCTCTCTCTCTCTCTCTCTCTGTCTCTGTCTCTGTCTCTTTCTCTCTCTCTCTCTCTCTCTCTCTGCTTCTCTGTCTCTGTCTCTGTCTCTGTCTCTGTCTCTGTCTCTGTCTCTGTCTCTCTCTCTCTCTGTTTTCGGGCCTCCTGTTATTTTGACTGCGCGTAGTACTGCTATGGCTGTTCTCGTTTACCAGTATTCCTAGCTTAACTACGACTACCCCGGCTGCTTTGGCTACGTTTGCTACCACTGCCACTACCTACCGCTGCCAGTCACTACCACTACCAGTCACTACCACTACCATACCGCCATTACTGCCATTACTGCACGGGGCCAGCTTCCCTTGCCGGGGGAGTCCGCACGGTGCTCTGAGATAGCCATCCTCAGCCCCCACCCAAACTCAGATATAATAAGAAACCCCCCAAAATAGTATAGGTAGTTATTTAGGCCCCTATATTAAACTCCCCATTATTTCCCTTACAGTAATCCTCTCAACCCTCAAGCCTGAGGATCTGTGCCGCCTGTGAGGTTCGCAACCGCGACGGTCAACCGGCCTACGTGCTGAAGGGGCACCAAAACCTGCAGGTCCGAGCCGAAGATCATAAGAACGGCAGAGGTAGAGGTGGTGGTAGCGGTGACGATGCGGTTGTATGTAAAGTCATTGCAGCATAGAGACTGGTGGTGGTGGTGGTGGTGGTGGTGGTAGTAGTGGTGGTAGTAGTACTACTACTACGCAGTAGTACTAGCCGCTGCTGCAGCAGCAGTGCCTGTTGTTGTAGTTGTAATGCTAGCTGTAGTTGTGGTTGTGGCGTTTGTGTTTGTTGTTGTGGTTGTTGCTGTTGTCGTTTGGTATCGTCGCAGTTTTGCTATGGACAACCGGTGCTGGCGGAGCCCAGAAGCCTCAAGAGTCCTGGCAGGCCCATTTCTATCACCCTCTTTGCTACTTGTAGACCTGGGACGATGATGCTTCACATTCCAAGTATGATTGTCATTCCCCCACTCAGTAATAGTTGAAATATATATATATATATATATATATATAGTAGGACCTTAATAGTAGCCTCTTACTGTATGGGGGCCGTACCGAAGGGATGCTACTCTTCCTCAAACTATCTCGAGGTCCCTTAGAGGATGTTTGTAGGTGCTCTGAGAGGAAGCCCGCTACAAAGCCACTGACTTAAAGAAAGGTTTAGGGTTAGGGTTTAGGGGTTTAGGGTTTAGGGCTTTAGAGGTTTATGGTGTGAGGTGCAGGGTTTAGTGTTACTGTAGGTTCCACAGTCCTTAAGAGCCTCGCAGGAAGTTTGCCTCTAAACTCCCCTACTAACGCGTAAACCCTTAAAGGGAGCCCAAACCCTAAAGGATAAGAGCCCAAAGCCCTAAGAGCCCGAGTTACCCAGAATGCAGCAGATACAGGAGAAACGCTACATGCAGATAGCATACGAGATTATCTACGTCGTTCCGTGCAATTGGTCGCGTCGTTTGTGACAAATAAAAGCAGACAAGACTTGGAAGGGCCTGATTTTGACCAGCCTTCTGACATCACTGATCGGGTCAAGAAACCGGATCGGAAAGATGAGTCAAGGGGGACCTCGAGTTATGCAGTTGCTGGATCCCCAAACCTGGTTGAAGGATTTATTGGTCCGTGTACGAGGCTTGACAAAGAGGGAGATGGCAATGATCAAAGTGGCTCCGACAAAGTTGGCTGGGCCCAACTTTTCGGTCATATTCTCATGGGCAACTCCCAACACGGCCAGACAAGTTGTGACGGGCGCAAAGGTTCAGCCAAAGTCCGCCTCCTTGAGACAAAAGCCCTAAGCCCTAGACCCCAAAACCCTAAATCCTAAACCTCAAACCCTAAGAGCCCTAAACCCCTAAAACCCTAAGCCGCAGGATGCCTGCAGAAAAGGAGTTAGGGCTTAGGGTTCTTAGGGTTTCATTTTAATTGAGGAGTAGACCTTAAATCATAAGGGGCTTCATATTATGATTTAAGGTCTATTCCTTAATTAGGGGGGTCGTGGGCTCTCTGGTTTCTTACCTTTGGTTACTAGGGAATGGAGGGAATGGTAGTAGTAGTAGCCATAATTATACCCCATTCCTCCACTCCCTACGAACCAAAGGCAAAAGATCCCTTTAAAGGAACCCTAAACCCCTATAGATCCCTTTAAAGGAACCCTATAGATCCCTTTGAAGGAGCCCTATTCCCTACTAACCAAAGACAAGATAATACCCCTTAATCTAAACCCTAAACCCCTAAACCCCAAACCCTAAGCCCTGGTAAGTTGGGAAACTTTCAACCCTAAACCCTAAGCCCTAAACCCTAAACCCCCCAACCCCAAAGCCTAAGCCCTGGTAAGTTGGGGGCCGGAGGATGCCTGCTGGCAAGTCAGCGCCATGCTGGAGTCGCTCCCGCGGCCTCCTGGACCGGTGCGCCTCTCACCTCCTGGGTTCCTTTAAGGTTTAGGGTTTAGGGTTAAGTGTTTAGGGTTTAGGGTTTTTCCTTGAAGGCTTATTTTCTTCCTCCTGAGTTCCTTAAATCAAAGGGGAAAAGGAGGGACCCTTAATGGGGACCTTTACCCTATAATGGGTTATATAACGGGTATATGATAGCTATATTAAGGGTTTATACCTAGGGGTCCTTATTAACGGTCCCTCCTTTCACCCTTGGATTAAAGGTTTATTGTCTTAATTAAGGGTCTTCCATTAAGGGTCGCTATTTAGGGTTCCTTAAAGGTTTATTTTCTTAATAAGAGTCTTCCATTGAGGGTTGTTATTTAGGGTTCCTTAAAGCTTGATTTTCTTAATAAGGGTCTTCCACTGAGGGTGGCTAATTAGGGTTCCTTAAAGGCTTATTTTCTTAATAAGAGTCTTCCATTAAGGGTTGTTATTTCGGGTTCCTTCAAAGTTTTTTTTTCAAAGGCTCTTCTGTTAAGGGTTCGCTTCCTGGGATCCTGGAAGGTTTTTATATATGAGGGTCTGCAATGAAGGGTTCTTATTTAGGGTTCCTGAAAAGGTTTTTTTTGAACAGGAAATCTATTGACAAGGGTTGTTACTTAGGGTTCCTTGAAGGGTTATTTTGAGGTTCTCTATTAAGAAATTCTAATTTGAGGTTTCTTCAGGTTTTCGATACAAGATTCGTTTAAGGGTTCTTTGAAGGACCCTCTGCTGAGGGTTTCACCAAGCGGCTCCTTTAGATAAGGGTTTGGGAGTACGAGAGAGGCTCCTTTACATTTAAGGTTAATCGGCTTTTCGTCTTGTCGGGTTTAGCTTTGGGCACATGCGCGCATCTCACTTTGCGCTGTTCTTCAGGGATCCACCTTGAGGGGTCCTCTATTCAGGGGCTTAGGTGGTTTCAGGGGCTTGGGGCTTAGGTGCTGGCTGAGGGTTTGAGGGCTTCAGGGTTTAGGATGTTGGGCTTTGGGGGGTACTTTGAGGGTCGGGGGACTTAGTAAGTAGGTAGTAAGTAGACTTATAAGTACCTTAAAAGGGACCCTAATTGGGGTTATGGTACTTATATAACCAGTTACTAAGTCCTCCGACCCTCCAAGTTAGAGGGTCTCTTCTGTCTCCTCATGTCTTCATGTCCAAGAAACCTGCAGGGGAGTGAATCCTCGGTGGTGTGGTGGAGATCGTAGGTTCCAGGTTGCAGAAAGCCCAAATCCACCATAAGCCTTGCAGCCCCTTGAGCCCTGAACCCAGTAACAAGAGGATACTATAGGGGCCTAAATAACTACCGATACTATTTCGGGGGTTCCCGATTATAATTATAGCATAAATGGATTCCAAAACTGTCTTCGAATTATCAAGGCCCTGGGATTCAGTAAGGGGTGATGTAGAGGGCCATTGGGGCCCCCAAAATCTCTTGATGAAAGAGTGTACCTCGAAAACCCTCCGCGCATATCATATTAGGGCTCCCTCTATGGCGTAAGGTGAGTGCCTTGTCTACTAGGGTTTTGTAGAAGGCCCGTATAGTGGGTTGTTCATAGGTCTCTTACAAGGGTAATTAAGTGTCTTACTGAATTCCATCCGCTGAGCCCCCAAACGCTGGGCCCCGAGTCCCAAACTCTGGAACTTAAACGCTAAGTCTTATAAACCCTACATCCTTAGTCCTGCCCCATGATCCTACACCCCGGAGGTGTCCTACAACAAGGCACAGCACCGTCTGAACACCAACAACCGGAAGGTGGGCACGCCTGCTCTGAGTTGAGTTTCAGCAGCTAGCAGCAAGAACCCACAGAACGTTTTCATCTATACTTCGGCTACAAGGGCTCAGAGACGGCAACAACTGCCGAGACGTTCTTGCCCTGAAGGGTTTAGTTTAGGGTCTGCGCACATGAGGTGTCGACAGCACTCCTCCAGCTTAAGCAGAGGAACGCGTGCAGAAGCATGTCTCTGAATGGAAAAAGCTTCAAGCACCCAACCTGAGCCCGAAACCCAAACCCCAAACTCAACGCACAAAAACCAGCGCCTTGAACAAGAAACAACCAGTAACTGCAAGCCCGAAGCCTTAAGCCGTAGCTCTTGCTCTTTAGCCGCAGCTGAGCATCCCAGAAAGCAAGGGCATTTGGGTTTGTGTGGAGTTTAGGGTTCTAAGGGTGGGCTTTCTGATGGGGTTGAGGGCTCAGGGTTCATGAAATCCGCTGCATCTTGAACCCTAAACCCTAAACCCTAAGCCGAGGCAAGCGCAGGACTCCGCATTTTCTCGGACTCTGAGCCCACAAGGAGACTGAATGTAGCAGATGCGAAGTCCCAAACCCTAAACTTTTAAACGCTAAGCCCAAGCCCTGACACCTGCACACGAAACTCTGAACCCTAAGCGCTGGACCCAAGCCCTGACCAATGAATTAGTTCAGTGAGCTCCATCATGTCCATAAGAGTGAAAATGCGGTCAAGCCTCCATCTTCGACTTCAGCCCTTAAAGCCGAAACCTAGAGGGTCCATATACACTGCCAGTATGGAGTTAGGTCCCAAAAGCCATCATGTTGACGGTCTTGTGCGACCTGATTCCATAATGGTAGTATATAAATGGACCCTCCGGGGAACAATTGGTATTACTTGCTATGGCTTTCGACAGAATTGCTGGGAACCCTTCAGGTCAAGCCCGTGGCGGGCGTTCATCCGGATGCCTTTCGAGAAGACCACCAGCAGACAGCGCGGTTTCAGCAGCAGAGGTGGGCACCGATCATGTCGGTGATGACGATGATGATGATGACTATGCCTATGCTGATGGGGGCGGATTCGCTGCCTTTCTTTATTTGCTTTGCTCCTTGCTTGTTGCCTTCATGATGGAGTCGTTTAGTAAGGATCCAATCTAATGCCGGATCGAAGTTACATGGACCTTCAGAATCAAGGACCAATGCCTAAACCCTAAACCCCTCAACCCTAAACCCCTCAACCCCTAAACCCTAAACCCCTAAACCTGCATGTGAGAAGCTCTCTGTCTGCTTTGTGCCTGGGCGGCTGCAAACTCCTCCCTGCTAGTCTTTGGGGCCTATGTATCCGCCCGAAGGCTTTGAAGTGGCCTTAAGTTATAGGGTTTAGGGTTTTGAGTTTAGGGTTTAGGGTTAGATTAAGTTCGGTTAGCATAGTAAATGAGAACAACTCACTTTAGCTTACTTGCCAGGAAGCTGTCCGCGGGCAAGGTCGTGAGGCTCAGCGAGGCCTGGCAAAAGCCATCGCAGCCCTAAGCCCCAGACCATAATATGGATTCCCGAATAATTACCAGCATTATTCCTTAGGGCTCAGAACACGGGCGTAGGTCCCGATAGCTGATTGCCCCAGAGCTCAAAGAGCTCGACTTGGTCGCATATCATTGCGCCTAGATCTCCAGCTTGGCATCGCCATATCAGGCAACAGCGAGCGCGGGCTCGCCGCTCTGTACGACGGAGCAAGCTGCTACGGCAGCCACCCTCAACCAAGGCCCTACGGCTTCTGGAACCCCACCACTCGAGGCCCCAGTACGTCTTTCGAGTTCAACGTATGGGCAAGGACAAATGGCCAGGACATGGAGGAGGCCAACACCGCCAAGGTGGATACAAGTACTGGCGTGGTGCTTGGTCGCCCAATCGCAAGTACAAGGAAGATTCGAGGCCAGCCAGGCCGCAGTTTCCCCGATACGATGCCCACAAAGTCGAGTCCGACGACAGGCCAGCGATCACCGAGATCAGCACTACGGCGGCTCCCTCTTCTTCGCGGGGAACCTTGGTCGACGAGGTACAGGCCCAGCTCAATGCGGCGCGGAAAGCAGAGAATCGGGTTCGCAGTTTGATTGCAGCCCGCGATCAGAAGATCAAGCAGTGGGCCAAGTACAAGGAGGATGCCAAGCGAGCATTCAACGCGGAACACGACCGGCACCTCCGAGCTATGGACAAGCTGGAGGAGGACTTGCAGACAGCTGCTACCCAGCAGGCCGAAGCTCAGGAGATGCTGCAATCTTTTGCAGCGCTCCGTACGTTGCGCCACCCCGGACCGGAGGAAGAGATGCGCGAGACAGCATGGGATCAAATGATGACAGAGGACACACGTCGGGAGGAGTCCGATCAGGCTGCCCTCCTAAGGTTGTTACGTGCCAACAAGCCCCCGCCGGGACTCAGAGGAGTTACAGATGCTACCGAGGGGGTCCCTCGACCAGAAAGGCCAGTTCCTGCCTGCCCGGTGACGGAACGGGAGCCGGTCTTGGCTCCTTCCCCCACACCGGTGAGGGAGAGCACAGCAGACGGAGGAAAAGAGGAGACCACATATGCCGGACATCCCAAAGCCACGCCTGCCAATCCGTATTTGTCTTCGCCAAGTGCCAAGGTGGAGTCTCTTTCGCCCTTGACTGGTCGCCCGGCTCGGTCCGCGAGCAAGAGCAGGGTACCGGTCAAGACCTTGACGAAGCCGGAAGTGGTGACTGGCCGTCGCACTTTTCAGGACAAGCTGGATCACAAAAGGCAGCAGGCCATGCGGCAAGAGGAGACCTCCAGGCCAATTGCTGCGGAAGATTCGACAGCTTCTGCCGGTGCCATACCCGAGGCAGAGCCGGACGGTCGATTGCCCCACACCATCGACCTCCTGGACGACGACCGAGAGATGGACTAGCAGGACTGTTCCCTGGGCGTCATTGTGGTCACTGCTCTCTGCGAGTCGTGACCACAGTGTGCCATTGTACAGGCAACTTGACCCTACTCGTCAGGAAGGGCCTCCTTGCAGGCTTGAGAGCCCGATTCATTGGACTGACTTGGGATGTCAGTCCATGTTGTCAGTGCTCCCAGGTCAATGCTGGGGGTCTGGTGGCAGCCCTTCTACCGACTGGGATAGGTTCTGGTTTCACTGTAGGCAGTTATGTCCAGCAGATCGTGATGCCACATGCCACCTCCTCGCCCCTTCTCTGGGCCTCCCATGGACATCTGGATTTCCTCTTGACTTTTGGGAGTTTCGATTGCCCCATACTTCTCGACTGCAAGAGAGCGCATAAGAGCGGAATCGGTTGCTCAGGGTCCGCCGCCTGTTGCTTTGGGAGTCTTGGGTGCAGTTTTGGGCCTCAGCCGGCTGCTTCCTTCACCGCCTGCCGACCTTCCTACCCGAGTTTTGGTTCCTTCGGGTTTAGTTCCCCCTGTCTTGAGGGCCCTAGGGGTTTGCCGTCAAAACAGGTTGTAGGCCGCAGGTGTTCAAAGCCACCAGTGTCAGACAGGGTCAGGTGCCTCCTGACCCAGCAGAAGCGACTCCCACGTTGCCTTCCACATTGCCCAGCTGAGCGAGCCAAGTGGGCCTCTTTTGGCCAAAGATGGGTCGGGCTGCTCGCGTTCTTGTGTCTTCTCTGCAAAGGGGCAGGCCCTCCGTTCTTTGCCTTCGTTCTTTTCAGCCTGCTCCGTGTCTTGGCCAGACCCATGTGCCTGCATCGTACACCTCTCGGTTGTGCCCTGACTAAGCCCCTTCAAGTCGGACGCTATGCTTGCGTCGTCGCGCTTGGCAGCATTGGGAGACCTGCCATCTCTGTCACACCAGCACAGGCCAAACACAAAGGCATCAGGCAGTTTAGTTCTGCGGCTCCCAGCAGGTGGCTCCTTCTCTCTTTGTGGCTTTCCAGGCTTGGGATCTCCGGTGTGACCGTTTGTGATCCTTGGAACGAAGTCAGGGAAGCCTTGCTTCAGACAACGTGGTGCTTTGAACCTGTTGTTTCAATTACACCACCGACTTCCTCTGTCAGGCTCCCCGAACAACCCACACTTGTTGACAACATGCGTGCTCCTGTTCGTACATTGCAGGGTGGTGAGACTCTGCTTCCCCAAGGAATGCCGATCCACACCTTTCCCCGAGCAGTCCCAGGTCAGGCACCTGGTGCTCAGCCCGTTCCTGCTGAGCAACAGCTTGACCCAGGCGCCGATGTGCTGCATGCCAGTTTTGCGGTTCTCATCCTTGATCACTTGCCAGAGCTTGTGACAGTTGCTCTTCGCACCCCAGCGACTGTTGCAGATGCGATCCAAGCTGTTGACGAAGCTAGGGATCATGATAAGAGCCTGCAATTTTCACAGCTCATCGAGGTTCGACCTCAGCCCTTCCTGCATCATGGTACCTTGCTAGCACTGCCAGATTGGTGCCAGGGTGAGCCCATACTCTGTTTTGACACCACAGCCATTGATGGCCGGTTGTTTACCAAGTCCTCCCCCTGGCGTGTCACCAAAGCACAGCTCTGTCGGGCTGCAGGATTGGAAGGAGAACAGCACGTTGCCGTATATGCATTCGGGCACCCACAGCCTATTGCAGCAGATGAGTGGATTGATGTTGAGCTTGGCGGCTGTGTTTTCTTCACAAGACCGTGGGAGCCTGCCCGTATCGGTCACATGCTTCCAGTTATGCTTCGATCCCCATACGGCTGGGAGAGCAGACCACGTCTGCCGGAGCCGGTACATGCACGTCGGTTTTGCCTCACCCTTGACCGGGGACATCGCTTGATGCACTGGCCGGCCAGGTCTTTTGGGCGATCGCACCATGATATCATTGCTGAGACCTTTGGCCTTGACAGTGAATCGCTTACGGTTCAAGCATCCCGCCCTCCTGTCGAGGATGTTGCCCTTGATGGGTACCCATGCATCACTGTAGCAGCAGTATCCGATGACATCAGCAAGGTCCCGATTCCCCCAGGGAGGTGGATCCCTCCCAGGCACACTGTCATTATCGATGCGAGGCCATTGCTCATGGGCTTTCTTCTGGAGCACTCTGTACAAGGTCGCATTAACCACTCAGATCTTGTTGACAATTTGTCTGTCTTCGTTCCTGAGGGTTATCAGGTGCAGCTTGACGGGGCTCCAATTGATGATGCTGGCGAGTTCCTGCATGTGCATCCGGGACATGTCCTTGTCGCCACATATGTGCCGCTCACTTCTAGCGAGGCCTCTTCCACTGATCCTAGTGACAGCTCGGACGACGACACGAACAATGAAGGCGAGATCCTTGGGCCAGGCGAGCATGAAGCTGAAGTGCCTGCCTCCTCCTCTGGTGGAAGCAACTCTTCGAGATCTCGCAGCCGTACGCCCCCACGAGACACTCCTCCTCGCGCTCACTTGTCCCTTACAACCGGGAAACTTGATGTTACAGCTGACTGCTCGGTTGCGCGGCAACTTGTGTTTGATACGCCGACAAGCCCACCTGCGTCAACAGGAGCTCAGCTTGTTCAGACCCCGCCCTGCGGTGACAAACTTCTGACCGAGCCTGCCTGTACCACTGCTGCAGAGAGTGCCAGGATCAATGCTCTCCGGCGCACAGCAGCCAGGCTCCAAGAAGCGTGGCCCTATGCCGTGCACCCTGCATCTTTTGGCATTGCACCTTCTGAGTCTTCTACCTCGTCGGGAGTGCTCTCTGAACAGACAGCATGGGCCACGTTTGCAATCCTTGTGCCAGGCTACAGTCCAGAGCTTGTTACAGTTGCTCTCGCCTTCCCGACAGTTTTTACAGAAGCCAAGCGTGCAGTACAAGATGCTCGGTCACCAGAGGCTGTTATGGGTTTTCCGATACTGCATCCAGTTATGCCGCAATTGTTTGCAGACCTGGCTGTCTGCATAGCAGTCCCAGAGTGGCAGCACAGACTGCCGTTCCTGTGCCTCGATCTCTTGGGTGTTGATGGCAGGATCTTTGCAGTGCCAGCTCCGCAATATCTCTGCTTGCAAGATCTTCTGGTGCTAGCAGATCTCCCTGCTGATCTCGGTTACGATGTCTTTGTCGGCACGGACTCGCTGCCCTTGCAGCCCGGCGTACCTGTTCACGTCGTGACAGGACAGGCTATCACTTTTCTGCCAGCGGGGTCGCAGCCCATGCACAATCTTAGCATTCATGAAATGCTGCAGGACTATAGGCAGTGGTCACCTGATGCTGTCCTTCCAGAACGAAGCCAGATCGGCTCCTATTGTCTCGTGCATGAAGACAGCCACTTCCTCGTTACTGACAGTTCCGACAGTCGGGTTTCCCTTCGGGTTCGGGCTAGTGCTGCGACTGGTGTTCGGTCTGATCTTCTCGCCCTTGTCCCTGCCAGTCCACGCCTTTCGAATGTTGAGCTCACAGGATGCCAGTGTCATACTGTCATTGCTGCATGCACACAGCCTGCCCGAACACCAGGAGATGCTCTGCTCATTATAGACTGTCGACCCCTGCTTGCTGGCTGGCGAGCTATTCTTGTAGCGGCGTCGAGGCTTGATGTGTACGGCCTGGCTGAGCAGATTTCTGGAACAGTCGATCTTACGGGCACGGTTTCCTTCCTAGAGATCCCTTTCGGTGTTAATGTTTTTCAGGTCACCGATGGTCAAGTGCTGACCGCCGCTCTCACACCGAGCCAACAGGCACCCACCGGCCATGCCCCGGCTGGAGGGAGCATTGCACACCCAGGGGAATCCGGGTCCCTCCGACCGTCAGACCCGAATGAGCCTCCTCCAGACCTTGCTTCTGGTAATGTGGACCGGATAACCGAGCCGGGTCGTGATCCTGGTCCAGATTCTCGACAGCAGCTCCAGGGAGGTTATGCAGGGGCAGTCTTTTTGGTTCTGACCCCGGAATACCTCCCTGAGTGTATTAAGCTTCGCCTTGCGCCAGGACAGACCCCGCTTGCTGTACTTCAAGCAGTTGCCGCCGCGCGCAATCCTGCGGATTCACGCCGGTTTCAACTCTTGCGTCAGGTGCCATGGCAACCGGCCAGTGCATTCGCTGTCATCATTGCCGTGCCTACCTGGAGTCAGAACAGAGTGTTTGTGTGTTTTGACTGTCGCCAGCTCGATGGAAGGATTTTTTGCCTGGATGTTCCGGCTAGTCTCACACGTCAGGATATCCTCAGACTCGCACTGTTGCCTGATGCTGCAGATGTCGTTGTCTATGCTGCAGACATGCCATGGCCACTCCTGCCCGGGCAACGCGTTGACGTCAGCACAGGCGCTCTCATTCAGATCATGACTGCGGATCACCCTCATTTTACTGTCGTTCCCTTCGCGGACTGGCTGCAAGACAGTTCTGGCTGGAATCCTCGTGCCTCTCTGCCCGGAGATTTTCGAGACCACACTTGGATTTTGTCAGATACCGGGCAGTTCACATTCATCGTTCGGCGTGGCCGCCGTCATGCCATCCAGACTGACCTCGCCAGTCAGCTCGCGGTTGATGCAGGAGACCTCCTCCTTCGAATTGCCTCCCCAGGGGTCTCGAATCACATGCATCGGGGAAAGTACACAAAGGGCATCATTGTTGCCACAGTTGTACCAGCCGGGGGACAACGTCGGACTCCCCGACCCCCTATTTGCTTCCTTGATCTTCGACCACTGTTACTCGGGTTCTCCTGGAGGTATGCACCACAGGGTATACTTGCTTATCGGCCACTCCCTGCGCAGCTCCTGCCGCTGCCCTCTTGCCTATGTCATAGGTTACACACAGGATGGGTCAGCACCAAGACCTCTCAATGGGAATATCCACATCGCCGATGGTACGATTGTCACCATTGAAGTTATTCCTCGAGCCCTCTTACGCAGCGGGTCCCCCGAGGTACCACCGAGGCCACCGCAGCTGCCGCCTGCGCCACCATCAGACACCGCCGGTGCGGATTCTTCCGCGGCCGAGAGCCGTAATCATGCCGTTGATGCAGGTACTGGTGGATCGCACACTTCCACTGTTGGACCTACTACTTCAAGCGCCAGACAGGCCCACTATGCTATCGAGGCAGCATGTGGTGTCAATACCTTCAAGCCGATTTGCTAGCAGTAGAGTAGCCAAGTGGGCCCCAGGGTTATTTCGAGTCGGCCTTTCTCCGTGCCGCCTGGGGTTCACCTCTGTCCTCCTGCTTTCCATCGTTGTTTGCTGGGGTCACTTCATTGGGCATTGTCCCAGCTTCGGCTTTGTGGTAGCTACTGCTGCCCTGAAGGACACACGACCAGGATGCCTGCCGTTGCATGTCCTAGTCGGCCTGGCCCTGCTCGCAGATTTCCCTCAGGCTGTACTTGCGACCGGTGTGTGCGCCCATCCCAACACTGATGGCGACCTGACTTGCTGTCCTCTTCGATTGCTGCCTACCCCCTGCCGTGCTACCCGTCATCCACCTGTGAACTTCTGGATAGGATCTGATAGTTCCGACGAATCCTTTGACGGTGATGCCATCGCCGACAGTGATGACGGACTTTGCCCCGAGCTTGCTATCGCTGCCTATTGGCCTGGCCCCACTCTTCTGCAGGAAGCCCTGCAACAGCCTGGATGTCCTGCCTTCTTCCTAGCTAGTACTCTACTAGAAACTCTGCAGGAACACCAAGCTGAGCGGCAGCAGGATATCGATGCAAGTCCGGGGCCGCAGCGCATTTCACTTGTCGATTGTGTTCCCGTCTCCTCGCACCAAGCAGCAGCACTCTCCCTGACCGCCTTGCTGCCGGCACCCAGAAGTGTCGATCCTCTAGCCTCCGGACAGGATTGGCTCGATGCCGATCTTCGCACCCTGCTTCGAGATCCACAGGTACCAGATCATCTGCGGGTCCGCTTTGCACAGTTTCCGCTTTAGCATGCTCAGGGGTGCCCTAGTCCTGATGAGCTTCACATTTTCTCTGATGGATCTGCCTCCAGTCAACAGCAGCAACGTGATGTCAAGCCCTGCTCATGGGCGATATCCGTCTGGGCTCGTTGCTCGCATGAAACCTTTCTGATAGGCTTTGCAGCAGCCCAGGCTGTCCCTTGTAACACACCGTATCATCTCCTGGAAGAGGATGATACAGCCCTCACAGGGGAATTCTTGGGTTTAGCCTGGGGTCTAGTCTGGCTTGTAGAGCATGGCTTACAGGTGTGTCAACAAGCACGCTTTTTCTATGATGCTACGGGAGCCGGTCAAGGCGTCTTCGGTGCCGCTGCGCTGCCAGCTGCAGGACCGTGCGTCAAGCTTGCTAAATTTTGCACCTGCCTTCGACAATATGCCCAGACTCTCCTTGGTCTTGCTCACGAGCATGTCGCTGGGCACAGTGGGCAGATTCAGAACGAGTTTGTTGATCAGTTAGCGAAACAAGCCCGACGGCTTAGTGACGATCCCTGGGAGCGTTGTTTGCCTACTTGGCCTGCCTGTCTGTGCCGGCATTCTCTAGTAGAATGGACCTGGGCAGCAGTCCCTCAGAGTCCAGATGTGCCAGCGCTGTTTTCCTTCGAGTCCGAGGCGCGCAGACTCCAAGGGCTCGGCAAGGATATTTCCCAGGCGCCCATGTTTGGCATCCGCCAGACTAAGCTCGCGGCAGGGCTTGTTGCTTTTAATCTTAGTGCGGTTTCCCTTAATGTCCTTACCCTTAAGGACCCCGGACCACGTGCGCCGGACCTTCAGCCCGCTGGTCTTCGAATGCTCGGCAGAAAGGGACTTGTCAAACAAGCCATGCAAGCCAACACCGCCTTGTTTGTTGGGCTACAGGAGACTAGATTGCCACACAATGGTTGCCAGCCGGACTCCGATTTTCACATTCTGCAGGCTGCCGCCACTGACACCGGCGTTGGTGGCTGCGCGCTGTGGGTTGCTCGAGCCATCCCTTATGCGCGCTGTGACGGACAAGACCTCTTTGTTGAGGATCGACACTTGACTGTTACTGCCCACAGCCATCGCCACCTGGTTGTCACCGTGTCTGCTCCGAGACTACTTCTTCAGGTCAGTGTCATCCATGCGCCCTCCCTTGCGAACACCCCTTGGGAACATGTTGCTGACTTTTGGCGAGCTAGAATCAGCGAAATACAAGGTCGGCCTGAAGGAGCAGATTTTCTCCTTCTCACTGATGCGAATGCTCGTGTCGGCACCGTAGCGTCCGAGCACGTCGGCGATCATGCCTGGGAACCCGAGAACGAGAGTGGCACCCTCTTTCACGATTTCCTGGCTCAAGTGCAGGGGTTCCTTCCTTCCACCATTGCAAGCTTCCATCAGGGCACCTCCGGAACATGGTGCACGCCTCAAGGTGAGTGGCACCGGCTCGATTACGTTGTCTTGCCATGCCATTGGCGCGATGTGGACATTAGCTCCCGTGTTCTTGTCGAGGTCGAACTCATGCAGAAACGCGAGGACCATCTTCCAGTGTGGGTCCGCTGCTGTTTCGGCAAGGCTCTCCCCGCTCTCCAGTACTTCGACAACCGTCGTCATGTGTCCAGACCCAGCCTTGCACATAAGCTTGCTTTTGCTTAGCGTCATTTTCCATTTTTTTTGGTGTTGTTTTTCAAATTTTTGTTGAACTGCATTTTCATGACTGCACCGATGAATGAAAATAAGTTCTAACAACTTGTAACATTGTAATGTCTTCATTAATATTACATGTGCTTTGTATTTTACATGACATGTATTTTTAATATGTGACATGTTTCATTTTAAGCTAGAAAACGAAATTTGGAACGACAGCAGACTGAGATAAAAGCATTCCACCATCAGCTTTAAAGCATTATAGTTAACACTGACACAACATGATGATTTAATAACTCTGCCAAATGTCCCATTTCATTATTAAAAACATGTCACTGTAAATCTTATGCATGCGACGATGATAGTGACTCGCAATAAAATATCTTTTTATGATTTTACCGAGCATGTTTGTGTACTGCACCGATAGAGTGAAATATCTAACTTAGTCTTGCAGGAAGTAGGGCTTACGGATTAGGGTTTACAGATTAGGGATGATGAGGGTTTACATTTTAAAGGGTTTACTTTAAACCAATCCGTAAACCCGTCATGCGTAAACTCTAAACCGTAAACTCTAACTGTTACTATAAATCCGTAAACCCGAATCCGTAAACCTTAATTTAGTCCGAAATACGGTTTACGGACCAGGGTCTACGGATCAGGGTTTACGGATCAGGATTTACGGATCAAAGTTTACGGATTAGGATTTACGGATTACGGCTTACGGATTAAGGCATACAGATTAAGGCTTACGGCTTACGGATTAGGGTTTACGGATCAGGGTTTACGGATTAGGATTTGGGTCCGAGGGGTGAGAGTTACTGCCGAAGCAGCCGTTCGTCTTTTATTTTTTTTATCTTTTCATTTTTCTTGTTTTTCTTTTTTGCTCCTTGGCGTTTCAGCGGCCGAAGCAGCCGCTTCTGCGTCTCTCGCGGCCGCAGCAAACGCATCTCTCCTTAGCCATCCACGCATCTCCAGCAGCCTGCGCTTGTTCCATTTCCCTCTTGGCCCGCTCTTGTCGTTCTGCCCAGGTCTCGACTGGTACGTGTTGGCACCTCGGAGCTGGCGGTGCAGCCGAAGCAGCTGCTACGTCACCGAGACTGGCTGCACGCCTGGTGAAGATATCCTCGAGGGTTCTTGGGTCGCGCGGTCTGCTCGGGGGCCCAAATCCGCAAGATCCCAAAACTCTGTCACGTCAGCTCGTGCAGCGCCGCCAACTCATGCCAGTGACCTTGGAGGCTAAGTTCGCGTCTAGGTCTCGGCCCCTGCCCTTGTACCTGGCAGGCTTGGTCCACCCACAGTGCGAGGGGCTTCGCGTCCCAAGTACCCCCCACCACAAGAGGGTGGCCCGTGTAATATATATACAGTCCATGCTGTCGTCCACCGCCCGGGCAGCCTTGATCTGCTGTGCACACAGGCCTTTATCGACCCGGTCACACACAAGCAGCACATTTTTCTCGCCGATGCCCAAGCTCTTGCAGAAGCGTTTGACCCGGTGGTCTGGACGGGTGATTTCACGACACACCGTGCCTTTGTCTTCTTTTGTCGCACTTAGTTTACTTCTTCTCGCCGAGATGCACGTACCACCAGTCGCCGTAGCTTGCTGCCCTCCATATATCTCTTCCATCCAATGTCTCCACACCAAGCGCACCTCTTTCACTCAGGACTCCTCCACAGTCCAGGATCAGCCTCAGTGCCTGGACTGGCCGAAGCAGCCAGGACGGCCGAAGCAGCCGGGACAGCCGCAGCAGTCGGCGGCCGAAACTCAGGCGAAAACCTGAAAGCTTAAAAGCTGCAGCATGTGAGCGTTGTAAGAAGAGGTCAAAGCGTCCTCTCCTTAGGACAGGAGGGGATGACCCCGAGCGTCCTAAGGAGAGGGGACGCAGAGGACAAAACGCTTAGAATCACTTTTGCTTAGCGTAATTTCAATTTTGCCCTCTCCATCCCCTCTCCTTAGAACAGGAGAGGATGACCCCGAGCGTCCTAAGGAGAGGTCAAAACGCCTTCTCCTTCCAACAGCGAGGCTTACAAAAAAGGGTTTTAGGGTTACGGCTACGGTTTAGGAAAGTCCCTATATCGCTAAACCTGAAACCTTTAAACACTAAGACCCCCAAAGACATTGAACCATAAAACACGCCCATTATACTTGTTATAGCAACCTTTGAGGATGTCAAAATTGAAAGCATCAAGTCCTTTATGTCTCTGGCCTTGAAAACGGTCAACCCTCTGCTGTATTCCTAAACCCTCAAGCCTCAACAGACAAACGTATTGAAAACCAACGTTTCAAATCGCAGCTTCAAGCTTTTCATGCCTGTAGCCCTTTGGTATACCCTTTTGTTGTATGGTCGTAAACCCTGAAGCTTCACAACTTGAAATATCCGTATCAAAAATAGACTTTAGTTTAAAACACCGCGACGACTTAAAAGTCAGAAGCATTAACAACAACCTCACAACTTGCCACTAGAAACATACCGGTTCTGAACACTAACATGTCAAAAAGAAGCTTCTGGCAAACCTTTCATTCAACCCCGTTACTTTATTCCTAAGGCTTAAACCTTCAACGCTGAAAAAAACGTGCGTTCAAAATAAATTTTAAAGCAAAGACCTCGACAACTTAAACCTCGGGAGCATAATTCACAAAAGCAGAACTTGTAGGCAGAAAGTTTGCTTAACATCTCCAAGCGAAACCTGGAGCCTTTCATGCCTGTGGCCTTTTCAAAACGGATATATATATATATATATATATCGGTTTTACTCTAGTATTCCTAAATCCTGAAGCCTCAACTTTTTAAAAATCCGTATTTAAAAGTTATTTCAAGACCTCCACAACACAACAACACAAACTCATTATCAATTCCCTCCTTCCATCCGTCCTTCCACTCGTATTCTTTTTCCTGGATTGAAGTCGTCTTGTCCGAAGACCGATGTTGCCTTCAAATTCTTCAGCCTGTCAAGGCCGAAGTAACCAAACGATAGTCGTGTTGTCCAAAGGCCGATGCAGCCTTTGAAGTTCCTTGAGCCTGTCAAGGCCGAAGCAGCCAAGCGACAGCCGATTGCAGTCGTTTTGTCCAAAAGCCGATGCAGGCATGGCTCACTTTTCACATAGGCCGCAGCAGCCTTTTTGCGCGGATCGCTTTGCTCGTGACACCTGAAGTTTACGGCTTGCAAATGCTCCGTTTTCGTTAGCCTGTACTCTGCGTAGCTCGTTTTAAAACCTGCCGCATGGCAGCACTTACATCCTATGCCCCAAGTTGGCATGGAACGAGCATCCAGCCAAGAGCCAAAACCAGAAATGACAAATCTTGCTTGCCCCCAGTCGTTTCCATTTCCCTTCGGCCGAGTCAGCCGTCTTCAAGGGCCGCTGCAGCCCACTTTTGGCCGAATCAGCCTGAGAAGTCGTCATTAAAGCCTTGATCCCACCGATAAACGGAAATAGCTTTCAGCACCTTGCAAATAACTTTCAGCATGCCAACCGATCTTTGCGTCAGGATTTGGAATTACATCTTAGACATGTCTTGAAAAAACTGTGCAAACATAATGGATGTAATGTTTGAAAGATGTACTTCATGCATATAAATCATGATGACTGATGTTAATACATATGTGCTACAGTTTATCTTCTGCTAGCGTGTGCCACAGTGCTGGAGTTTAAACTTACTTGTAGTTGAATTCTGTGCTGTCGTGACAGTGGAACCTGCATAAAGCATAAGTTATTTACCTATTTCTAAAATCTGCTGCCCAAAAATTTGCCAACCGATGGATGAAAATAACTCAAAAAGTAAAAAAAGATATTTTTAAAAAAACGCAAAAAATCATGGAAAAAAAAATGGAAAATGACACTAAGCAAAAGCAAGTAAGGAGTCACCCGCTGCCGCTGCCGTGTTCCGGCGAATCCCAGCTCCTGACTGGCAAGTACCGGTTGATTGTCACTACGACACTCTCGTACAAGGCTGGCATGTTGCCTCTGCAGGTTTAGCGAGTCGCAGGATGCTGCCCCTCAGCAAGCCTACCTGTCTGAGGCCACACTTGCCCTTGTGCGGGTCCGTCAGGCATTGCGTCGCTATCTCTCCCAGGAGGCTCAAGAGACACACCGACGTCTCCAGCTTATTGGCTTTGCTGCCTTTGTCTCCCTGCGGCGCGGCCTCCCGTTCTCCCAGACTGCCGTTGCCCGTGCTGACTTTTGGTTGCGTGCCATGGACGTCAGCGAAGCGTCTGCTGCAGCTCTTCTTCGATGGTACGGGCGCCAGCTGCGTACTGCAGTTGCCCGGGACCGCCAACATTATCTTGAAGGGTTGGTGACCAATGCAGCGCAAGTCGACCTTCGCTCGCCCAAAGACTTGTACAAGGCGATTCGCAAAGCTTTCCCCGCTGCCAGGGCGGCCAGACGGAGCGGAATCGTGCCCCTACCTGCCTTAGTCCTTGCAGATGGCACCATGGCGGCCACTACTGAGGACAGGGCCCTTGGCTGGCGCACCCATTTCTCTGCTCAAGAGGCTGGGGAGGAAGTGACGACCGCCGATTATGTTTACAAGGCTCGGGGTCAGGCCGTTGCCACTCGCCCAGCCCATGCAGTTTTTTCTGCGAGCGCTTTGCCTACCTGGTCCCAGGTCGAGCAGGTCGTGCTCAGGCTAAAAAATGGAAAATCTGCCGGACCGGATGGCATCACGTCGGAGGTACTACGAACATGTACCTCCGTTACCACACGGCAGTTGATGCCAATTCTCTTAAAGACTGCCCTTCGATTACAGGAACCAGTAGCTTGGCGAGGTGGCAACTTGATGGTGTTGGCAAAAAAAGCCTGTGCCAGGCTGACCTGTGAAAACTATCGGTCTATCCTTGTGTCCTGCGTACCAGCAAAGGTATATCACAGGTGTCTCCGGGCCGGCCTTAAGCCGCATCTTCTCTCTACCCAACCTTCCATGCAATTTCGGGTTCGCGACGGAGTTGGCATCGAGACTCCAGCACTCGCCGTCCGCAGCTTTGCTGCCCTGCTCGATGGTCTCCGTCTACCGTGGGCGGTGCTCTTTGTTGATCTTGCCGCGGCCTTCTACACGGTCGTGAGACAGAGCCTAGTCCCTAATCCTGACACTGACCAAGGGTTCCTTTCGTTGTTGCATGCCTTGCAGCTGCCTCCGGATGCTATCGAAGAGTTGCATGCACACCTCCTTGTTGCCTCCGAGCTGCCACTTCAGGGTGTGGGTGTGCATCAAGTCGAGCTCGTCAGGGACTTGTTTGTCGGCAGCTGGTTTAGGCTAAGTACTCACTCTGCCCTTATCCTCACACATCGGGGCAGTCGCCCAGGGGACCCGCTGGCAGACCTTCTGTTTGCCTTTACCCTGGCTGCTTATCTTCGACGGGTGAACCAACTTTTGTCGGATGCAGGGCTCATGCATTCCCTCCCAGCTCCTGATCGGAGGCCAGCCTGGTTCGATGGACCGGACTCTGTCACCATTGGCAATCCTGCTTGGGCCGACGACTTTACTTGGCCCATTACGGCACCGTCCTCCGATGCACTTGTTGAAACCGCCCAGGTTGGCACCTCTATCCTCCTTTCCCATGCCTCTAGCATTGGCATGTGCTTGAAGTTCGGCCCCGATAAAACTGCTCTCCTCCTGCCGGAAACAGTGAAGAAGAATTCGGAGCGCCTACTCAGCGTTGATGATGAGGGTGGATTGTGCCTTCATGTCAGCGACAAGTGCACCGGTGCGACCTGTTTCTTGCCACTTGTCAGCGTGTACAAACACCTTGGAGGTGTGATTACCTCCAACTCTTCGCCCCTGCCTGATCTCTATCATCGATTCTCTAGAGCCGAAGGTACTGCACGCCCTCTCCGTCAGGTTTTCTTTGGCTCTAAACAGTTCACACTGACAGTGCGCAGGGCGCTGCTTGGTGCGCTAGTCATTTCCAAATACACGCATACCGGGGCAGCGCTCATTGTACGTGCTGCTTGCCACATGCGAGTATGGGAGAGGCAGTACGTGCGGCTTTGGCGGAATCTCTTTCGCCGCACCGCGCCCGAACAACAGGAACACTCCCTCGCCGTCCTCTTCCGAGCGTCGGCCGTTGCGCCCCCGCTTGCGCTGGCCAAATCGCGTGCGCAGTTCCTTTCCAAACTCTTCTCCCGTGGCCCCCTGGACTTGGCCGCGCTCCTTGTTGACCACTACCTGCTTCATCCGGCCTCCTCATGGCTTGATCAGTTGCGAGCCGATGTTGCGTATGCTGCCATCTTCTTGCCCGACCTCCGGAATGTCCTTGCTGCAGGCAAGGAAGTTGCAGGACTTGTCGAAGCTTCACGTGACAATCCTCAGTGGTGGCCGCAAACTCTTCGACGTGTCGAGAAGTTGTTTTTTCAGGACCTGCAGGCATGGCATACCGGACACATCGCCCGAGATGCAGTCTCTGGAGTGTCTGTGTCCCTTCCCCACTCATCTGCTGATAGGGCATACCGTTGTTGGCTGTGTGATAAGGCTTTTGTCCTTCGAAAGCATTTGCATCTTCATTTAGCGAAATCACATGGTTGGCTCAGTCCGGCTCGGCACTTCGCTATCTCTGAGGCTTGCAGTGCTTGTGGCAAATACTTCGGGGACGTTGCTCAAGTCCAGCAGCATCTCAAGTCTTCCAGTCGCTGCCTCCTTCGGTGCTGCTATTTACATCCGCCTCTGACCAAAGAACAAATTGCGCAGGTCGAGGCACCAGCTAAGAAGCGCGCCAAAACCGTCAAAGCTGGTTGCTGGCGTGCTTTCAAGCCGCGTGCACACCCTGCGCCTGCTCCTCTCACTTTTGGCCCTCTTTGGCCTACCGCCCTTGAGCGCTGCTCGGGCATCGTCCTCGACGAACAACAGCCTCTCTCCACCCTCGCACGCCCCTACACTCCTCAGGCATCCACGGTCACCTGGATTGAGGCGTATATAGCGGGCAAGTCACAAGAGGGGCCCAGGACTACGGCTGTGCGCTACTGGCAGCGCAAGCCTACGTCCTTTTTTTGAGGAGCCTTCTTTTCACGTGCATGTACAGAATTAACCAGTTTTGGACGCGCCCTAATGAGGGCTCTGGAGTCCGACCAACAACAACAACAAGCATTATTCCTTAGACTTCCTTGTCATAAGTGTATTGTGATTACCCGCCCATTCTCGCTATCCAGGCCCCGAAGTGGAGCGAGAGCCCTGAACCCCTAGCCCTTAGGCCTGCCGGTTTTGTTATGGATTTCGACACTATCTGTAGCGAAAGAACCTACCTTTTTGGGCTGCCTTCTTATGGTTTTTGTTTTTTCTATGGATTTCGACACTATCTGTAGCGATAGAACCTACCTTTTCGGGCTTCCTTCTTATGGTTTCTTCAGATATCTGCACCCTAAACCCTAAACCCTAAACCCTAAACCCTAAACCCTCTGCCTCAATGGGCAGGCTTTTTGGGCCACGGGTGCACAGGCAATGCACTGTAAGTTAGGGGAGGGATTCTGAACTTATAGGGGTACCTTACCTCAGGGGTCCCAAGTTTTCCTAGAACTTATAAGAGTACCTGACTTCAGGGGTCCCAAATTGACTTTTCCTAGTTGGGGTTTATACTCGTGTCCGCTACAGCCTACACCCTCACCTCCGAACCCCTTAACCCCTGAAGCCCCAGAACCCCAGACCTTTCTAGGGTGAAGCCCGAACTCGTTGCCCAAGAACAGGACGAAACCCTGTCCTAAACCCTAGGCCCTAAACCCCATAAGCCCTACCTGCTAGGTATTCCGACTGTGGCAGGGAGGAAAAGGGCCTTCGAAAAGAAACAGCAATAAGCCCTTAAGCGAGAAGGAAGACCCCCTGGACCACACGGCAGAGATGGACTTCGTGCGCTTCTACACGGCCCTGAGGCAGGGTGAGAGCCAGGCCGGACCGAACCTTTAGAGGGGCGTTAGTTATGGGGGTGGTTGTCAAGATAAGGGTCCCTTTTTGGGTCCCTAACATAGACGGCACCTAATAGTTAGGGTACCCAAAAAAGGATCATAATTTTGACAACTGCCCATGGGGTTCAGGGGTTTGGGGGTTTGGGTTTAGGGGTTTGGAGTTTGGCTTTCTAGCGCTTTTTGAGACTTGGGGCTTTTATTCTTTGGGCTTCGGAGGTGCAGGATTTAGGTTTTGGGAGCTTGAAGGTTTGAGGATTGTACTTGCCTTTTTTCGGGTATTTCTGGCTTGCAGGTAGGCTTCTGCTGCTCAGAAGATCGCATGTCCCTTGACGTAGATATCCCGAATCGCTGACAGCCTACATCTGCGCTAGATGAAGTATCGTTCAGCCCAAAACCCCAAACTCTAAGCTGTCGGGGCTTTTGAACCCCAGACCATCAGGTTCACAGCTTAGGGCCAAGGGTCTAACTACTGAGACTCTTCGTGGCCATGCCCGCTCAGCTCCGCTCCTCCTCCCTCAGCCGTAAGAAAAAGGTCTTAGTATTAGATCAAGCTTCAAATGGGAGTTTCCGAAAAATAGGGGGCACCTTATTTTGGGGGTCCGTATAATCAGGATCCTACGATTTAGGGTACTATATTAGGGTCCCCTATTTTCGGAAACTCCCAAATTGTCAACCCGAAAGCTTCAGACAATGATACCGGAAACCCTACCACAGGGAATGGCACAGTCTTATCACTGCTACCCTAACAGCAACCGCTGTACTTTAAGGTATATTCCTTAGTTCCCTTATAGATCCATTTAAGGAACCTTATTGGCATATTTTAGAAGGGCCCCCACCCTGTAATAGTGGTATAATAGGAATATAATAGGGCCCTACTATAATCATGTTATAGTCACTATTACAGGGTGGGGGCAGCTTCTAAGGTATATTCAACTTCATTCCCTTATAGATCCCTTCAAGGAACCCTGTAAGGTATATTCCTTAGTGAAGGGTTTTGGAGTCTCTGGGCCATACGAAGTGCAGGCTGAGGCGTCCAGCGCCAGAAAGGGCTTCGTCCGTCTGGATGGCCTGGAGCCGGGGTCTTTGCCGCTCGGCTCAGGGTTCAGTTTTTGGGGGTTTAGGGTTTAGGGGTCTAGGGTCTAGGGTCTAGGGTTTAGGGTTTAGGGTCTATAGGGTGTGTCAAGCGAGGGCGCGCGCTCGGGTGTGAAGCACCCCGGGCCGCGCGCTCGCGTCGCTGGTCCACCCACCCCGGCCACCCAAACTATACTCTATTAGGGTTTAGGGTTTTTTTAGCTTGTTTTTTTTAGTATGTTTCCTCTTGCGTGATTCTGGTTTATGTATACTTTTGGTTCCTAGAGATGCTTGGGCCTTGGGATGCCACAGGACCAATTTTGCGAACGGACTGCGATGCCTTGTCATGTTCTAAGGTGTCACTATAAGAGCTGTGAGCAAGACCGTGTAAAGTGCAAGAGAAGGGGGCACGCTACGCGTCCCTCGACTCTAGGGGGCATGCTACGCATCCCTCATCTTTACCTTTCTATGTGACCGCCAACGCAACGTTTGGCTCAAGTCAATGCCCATAGCTAAGTGCTATATGTGTCTTCTATCCTGAGCAATCAGAGCTATCCCGTTGCACAGACGAACCGCCGCCGGCAGTGAGTGCAAAAGGAACGGCCGCCGGTTCTGCCTGCATAGGATCGCACGTGTGGAAGTAAGAGGGAGAGACAGGGTCCAGTCTGTGGAGAGTGCTAGCCAGCCACACCTACATTCATTACAGCTCTGGTGGGGAGAGCAGCAACCAAGTCGAGATCAATCCCCCACGCAGGTTATCAGCCGTACGCGGCTCTGCCTTTCTACAGCAACGACTACTTGATCTACTACGACCACAATGAACTCAGGATCAAGCCAAGATACGACAATGACTTTCGGTGCCGATGTGGCAGCGCCAGCCGTTGGTGAGTCAACAGCTGATGACACAGTGGTGCAATCCGTTGATAGCTCCACGGAAGATGACAAAGGTCAATCTTCTGCGCTTGCCATTGCAAAGGCAGTTCCCAAGGGGAAAGCAAAGAGTCTACCAAGAGCATCTACGCCTTCACGTCCGACATCCACAGGTTCGAGGACGGGCAAGGCTTCAGAACGACGGGCCGAAGCGTCTGGTTTTCAGGCACCTCGGACTACGTCCAGGGCCAAGGACAAAGGAGTCAAGACCTTGGAAAAGAAGTCAAGACCATCATCTTCGAGAAGCTCTTCAGCACGATCGAGGACTTCGGCTACTCGTGGGCGTGACAAGTCCATGACTTGGAATCGGATGGTTACCAATCAACCACGCGATACTGACGATCTGGACATGACTCTGGATACGATTCCTGCACGTGGTGATGCGTCATCCGTGGCCACGCCTGCAATAGCTGACGGTCCGAATGCCTACCAGGAACTGACGATTTCGCAACAGTTCGAAGCATCGAACCTTGCACAGCAGATGTACTATCGCAGTCAGGTGCAAGAATACGAAGGAATCGTCCAGACCCTGATGGACAAGATCAAGGAGATGCAACAAGAAGATGAAGGATCTGGAATTCGCATTGAGGAATTGGAACGACAACGTGATCATGCATGCTTAGCCATGAGGCACATCAACAATGTCAATCAGGAGATGAAGCGAGACTATGAAACAGCTTTGTTTCGCATGGATGAGCAGAACTCTGCTCAACAACGTCAAGCACATGCCGTTGCCGAGGATTTAGCTCAACAGCTACACGTGTTCCGCACGGAGGCAGCCACCAACTTTGTGCAGTTGGAGGCAAGAGCGCAAGGTGATGGTGAGCTTATGGCACGTGAGTATGAGCGTCTGACTCATGAACTTCATGAACACGCCAGAGAGAACTTGGTCCTCCGGTCAAACACAGCAAGTTCGGAACAAGCCTTACAAGCAATGCAGGAACGATTCCACTTGGTCAAGAACCAGGAGTTGCGGGCTGTGAACGAGATCCAAGGGCTAGCTGGAAACAGCGCAGCCATTGAACAAGAACGATTTCGGCTTCGCGAACGTCTTGGTGAAGAGGAAGAGTACCGCAAAATGGCTGTGAAGAGGATGCAAGAAGCAGAGGACGACTTCATCAGAATGAAGATCATGCAAGGCGATCATTGCCTACCTTGCACGACGAGCTGAGTGAACTCAGGAAAACGCTCAAAGCACAAGAAGATCTTCAAGCGAGGACACGCAGCGAATTGGAGGCAGCGCGAAACTCCAATCAAGGAGGAGCGACGCGACCTTCGAGCATGCCCATGTCTTCGAGGACTACTGAGTCTGGCTGGGAGCACGTAGGAAAGGAAGTAATGCCTGCATTTTCCGTAGGAGATGAGGTACGATCCCCTGAAATACGGTCCCCAAGTCAAGTTAGTCCAGTCGCCAAAGAGAAGTTCGCATTCTCGGAATCGGACAAGGACAAGAACCTTGTGATGGGCGGAATTCCATTCACCGGTGGAAACTTCTTCACTGGCCGCAGTTCAATGCCAATCGTGGCGGATGCAATGCCCGAGCACTACGTGCCAGGTATTAGCAGCCCAGCACTTGCGCGTTCCACGCCTAGTGCAGCCACTTTGTTCGGCATACCAAGCGGATTTCATGGGAAAAGTGATGCGGCAGCCGTGCGTGATCGACAGCTACGCGAACTCTTGGGGGATCGCGGGATGTTGGGATCGAAGTCCACAGCATCGGCCAGCTCCTCAAGACCTGTTGGCATCGACGGTGTCACCGCATCTACTAAGGGCAACGACCTCGTTGGTCCCCCCATTGCCTATGACGATTCCATTCATGAAGCAAGAAGACGTCAGATCGAGAAAGAAATCGCGGAACAGTACGAGGAGAAGATTGCTGATCTGCGAAGTGAAGTACTCCAGGCTCAGAAAGCCGAACAACGTCTCAGAGCTGATCGTGATGAGTGGAGATTATTCGCTGAAACGATTCAGGAAAACAATGGAGACGATGACGGTGATGAAGCTGGCGACGAGAACGGAGAGGACGAGCATGATGAAGGTACCGGCACGGGGTATGATCCTCCAGATCCGCCTGATGATGATGATGACAAGAAGAAAGGCGGAGGGGGCAAACCTGAATCGGATCCTGGCTCACATGCGCGTGATCCTGATGGAGACGCGGATCCTGAAGTCACAGAGGTGAGAATTTCCAGGAGGGAAGCCGACAAAGTGACCGTTCCTCCATGGCCTACTCTCACTCATCTCAACAACTGGCGATCCGTGTGCACGGCCAATGTCTTAGGGGCATCAGCCGACCCACATCATGAGGACTGGATGTTATGGCTGGCACCAGCGTTCAACCCATTCCCTGATGTCGAAGCATTGAATGATTCAGGACACAAGAAGTTCAAGAGCATAGACGTCAAATTGGGGATCGCCATGGTCGCAATGCTACGTGCCGGTGGTGACAAATCAGCTGACCTGTACCTCGAGGTGAACCGGAAGGCCAACGATTACATCAGCAGGCCTGACGTGAAGATCATCAAAGGACGACAAGTCATCGCGATGATGTACGAAAGTTTTCGAACGCATGATCGTCTTGACATGATCATCACTCTTGAGTATTTGGTGAAGCTCCAGTACCAAGGCGACAACAAGCTCCATACGTTCAAGCAGACGTGGTTGGAAGTTCTGGGACGGATGAGACCAGAGGACATTCCATCCAAAACAGCTCTCCGTGATTGCTTGTACAGCAAGATCAAGGACTCGCCCGCAATGAAAATGGACTTGGGCATGCATTACGAACACTTGCCCTACAATCATGAAGATCGATCGTACGACAACCTGATGAAGATCATCGATCGTACCATCATGCGGAGGCGAGAACAGTCCAATCTCACTCAGACTCAAATTGGCTTGCGCCAGATGCTTGAGGGCAAGGATTTGCTTGCTGCACCGGCCAAGGTACCTGAGAAACCTACGCCTAACGCAGCTCCATCCGCAAAGGTCAAGGCTTCGCCGACCAAGCCGGACAAAGCAACACCTGTACTACCTCAAAGCAAAGCGAAGAGTCATGCGAAGACCAAGCCGAAGCCCAAGAAGAAGACGAGGAGTGAGTCAGCGGACAACAGAGGTGACAAAAGCAAGAAGCAAATCCGCTGCAAGTTCCATTTCACAGATGCAGGGTGTCGAAATGGCGATAAGTGTCCATTCAGTCACTCGAAGAAGACTCCAGAACGACCCTTCACGCCGAGGACGAGAACTCCAAGTCCATCTGGAGGAGGAGGAAACAGGATATGCTACTCGTTCAAGAACACAGGCTCGTGCTCAAGAGAGAATTGTCCTTTCAAGCATGAGGCAGCAGCTACCCCAGCTCCGGAACCAAAGGCAAAAGCTAAAGCTAAATCCGAAGCGAAGGCAGCTCCAGCGAAGCCGAATGCCAAGGCCAAGGCACTCCCTGCGGCACCCGCCATCAGATTGTGTCGAAGGTGGAATCCATCAGCTCCGGCTATATGGAAGCGATCTTCAAGACAAGATGAGGAGGAGTCAGATTGTCCATCCGTTGACAGCGACGCTGATTCGGATTGTTCAACAGATGACGAATCCTCGGGAACGACTACGTCGACCCGAAAAGTGATAAAGCGCAATGTGACATTTGCCAATGACGTGAAGTTCATTTCTTCGTGTCCTAGACGATCGAAGAAAGACAAAGAGCGGAAGGTGAAGTACGTCGACATGGAAGCGTTTATCAATGATGAGGATCGCGCTGTGAGCTTGGAGTTCGCCAAGCACAAAGCGAGATTGAGGGCACAGATCATGAGAGACATGGTTGACGACGATGATGATCAATGCGGAGATCGAGTTTCATTCGTACGAATCCCAGGAACGTCTCGAGTGGAAGAAGTTTCGTTCTACGACGGTGAGGATTCCATCGTTGAGCGCGAACTCGATGCTGCACACAGCAAACGGATCATCAATCAAGGCTTATTCAAATGCATGGTTCAACCAGTCATCCTTAAGAAGAAGATCAAGTTTCTCATGGACACTGGGTGTGGTCATGACCTCATATCTCAGAAGAAGATCGAGAAGCACAGTCTCGAGACACTCGTGACTCCAGAGCCCATATCATTTCAGACAGCCAATGGAATCACCGATACCGATCTCGTGTCGAATTTCCAGACTGAGTCGTTCGAGGAACCGATCAACGCTTATGTGTTGGACGACACGCCGTCGGTGCTTTCCATAGGCAAGAGATGTATGAACTTCAACTACGGGTTTGTGTGGCCTCCCGGAAGGGAACCATTCATGATCAACCCGCAGGGCAAGAGAATATCTCTGTTCGTGAACGGTGACATCCCGTACGTTCGTGCCGGGAGTTCCAAGTCATTGGTTCATGATGATCCGGAGGCCAAAGCCATCACCGAAATCTTCAAGGGTGCATTGACAGCAGGCAATGTTGACGTCAGCGTCGCAGCTGCCGCTGAAGCTGCACCGGGCGAGATTGAAGCAGAAGAAGAAGGTGATGATCACGAACGACCTCCTGATCCTGAACCCCAAGAACCTCCTATAGAAGAAGTACCAGAGTCCGAGGCCGGACGCCCTCCGGACGACGACGAAGGGAAAGGAGTGGGTGAAATTCCATTGGATGGTGACGATGAGGTGATCATTGATGTGGAAGGCGATGGTGCGCCGAGCCGCAAGGCCAGAGTCGGAACACTGAAAGCCGAAGCGAAGACATTGGCACATCTGTGTACTCATCGCTACCGCAATCCATATTGCGAATCGTGCATACGCGCGAAGATGAAGCACTTACGAACACAACGAGGTGCATTTCAACGTGTGATCAAACACTGGGGAGATCTTGTGACGTTCGACTTCCTTGACATGCGCAAGGCCGCCGAAGCAGGCATTGGACTCGATGACGGGGCACGTGAAGTTCTAGTCATCAGGGACATCGCCACCAAAATGATTGCAGCGATTCCCACGGCTTCAAGGAGCACTGACGAAGTCGTCATGGCCATCAGACGCCTTATGGGAAGACGCAAGATTCATATGGCGTATAGTGATGAAGCACCAGAGTTCGATTCAGCTATGGCGCAGTTGAAGATCGTGATAGATCATTCCCTTCCAGGGAAACCCAGTAACAATTCACTCGCTGAACGGTCAAATCAAGAAGTGATCAACACAGTCGCAGCATCCATGCTACACGCCGGATTGCCCGCTCAATACTGGTCCTTTGCGCTTAATTGCGTGATGCAGAACCTCAACGTTGAAGACGTGGAGGGCGATGGTGATTCAGCATGGAAGCGAATGACTGGAAAGGACTTCGAGGGAAAAGCCATACCCTTTGGTGCCAAAGTCTTCTTCAAGCCGACGGACACAAGGCCGAAGACATATGGCAACAAATTCGATCCAAAGGGGATTCCAGGCATTTTTGCCGGATACATCATCACTGCTGGTCAAGGGTGGTCCAAGAAGTATCGCGTTTGGGATATGAAGGAATTTGCCAACGCGAACTTGTCGATGGACGCATCTGTTCCCAGGAAGTTGATGAGACCGTACGAGACAGAAGTTATCTACTTCCCAGAGGAGATAACGTTTCCCCTGAAAGCCGAGTACGAAAGGATGAATTCAACCATTGAGGGACTCAGGGACAACGTTGACCTCGCTGGCAAGGAGATAAAAGACGTCGATGACGGTGGTGACGGTCCGCCTGGAGGAAATGGTGGCGACGGGGATGACGATGATCCAAATGGACTTCTTCCTCCACCGGATCCCGGAGAAGATCCTGACTTACAGGACATAGATCCATCTGACATTGAGACGGAGCCGCTCGGCGAAGTCTTCAAGTCAGCAGAACATGAAGCTATTGATGCCATAGGAGACAAAAGACTCGAAGAACTAGACGAAGAGCTGGGTCTACGTGCAGCACCGCCTCCTTCTGAACCAAAGGTCACTGGGAAAGATCGACGATCGCCCCGCGAAGTCGGTCCAACCGGTAGACTCATCCCCGAAGGAGACATCGAAGAACCTGGAGAGATTATCAAGATCTTGAAAGAAAAGAAGTTGGCTCCCGAGGAGATTGAACATTGGAGTACGGGGAAGAAAGGAGACGGCATTGTATATCTTACCGATGACGGTGAAGCTTGCAAGATCGACAAAAGGGGAGTTCCGTACAAGATCCGAAGTGATGGTCGACGAACTCTTCCTACACGGCGACCTATCCATTCTTATTCTCCGGAAGCATGGAAGAAGATGAGCGAAGCGGAGAAGAAGGCAGCATATAAGAAAGAAAAGCGAGACAAAGCTCGAGTTGCCAAGAAAGACCGGAAGAAGGCTGTGATAGGAAAGAAGATAGTCACCAAGATTTTGGACAACATGATCTTTCCCAAGATTGTCCCGTGTGAAGAAATTGATCTGCAACTCAACGTGTCCGTTGATGACGACGATGGTTGGTCATGGGCACAGTCCTATGTGGATCAATATACACAGGAACAATTCTTGGCAGATGTCGTGCCGGCCGTTCCGGCGCATATGGTCATGGATGATAACTGGATTCCTTCTATGCCGTGTACGACTTCTCACAGAAACGTACATCGGGAAAAGAATCATGCAGGAGGATCGTGCTTCAATGCCATGGTCACTCGACCCGTCACACGCAAGGAGATGATCAACAATCCCAAGGCCATGGAAGCTTTCATGAAAGAATGGAAGGGATTGTGGGACCAAGAAGTGTTTGACTTCTCAACTACGCGTGAATATGACGACGTCGTCGCTGAGGCAAAGAAGAAAGGTGAGAAAGTACACATGGCGCGAGTACATGGACTGATATACGAGAAGAACTATCAGCTCAAAGAGGACGATCCTGCCAGGAAGTTCAAGGGGCGAGGTGTACTACTCGGTGATCAGGTCAAAGACCAGAATATGGAAGCCGCATTGTTTCAGGATTTGGGGAATTCCCCGGCTACGTTTGACGCCTCACGATGGGCAGATTATTACGGATGCCTTCCTGGCAACGATGTCCAGATGGCGGATGCTATCCAAGCATACATTCAGGCTAGATTATCGGGCACTCCATGTTGGGTTGAACTGCCTGATGAAGCCTGGCATCCATCTGCGAAACGGCACAAATTCCGTAGGCCGGTATGTCGCCTGATCAAAGCTCTATATGGACATCCTGACGCAGGAACCATGTGGGAACAACATTGCCACACCGCGGTACAGAAAGTAGGATTCAAGCCGATTGGCGATGAATGGCCATCATTGTATTTTCACCCGCAAATGAAGCTCTTACTTGTCATCTACGTGGATGATCTCAAGATGGCAGGACCCAAAGAGAATCTACCCAAGGGTTGGGACATGCTGCGCCAAGAACTTCGATTGGAAGAAGAAACGCCGCTGGGCTTGTATCTGGGTTGTCGCATCTCCAAGGGCGAGGCAACGTTGCATGACAAAACGAAGGTGCAGACCGTTACCTACGACATGGAGACGTACCTGGACATGACAGTCAAGAAGTACTGCGACGTGACTGGGTTCGATCCGACAAAATTCAAGACGGTACCATCGCCGAGTCCGGCTGAGGAGACTAAGAATCACCCAGCTCGCGCTCCGGCACAGTCAGGTAAAAGCCATCGATGCACGTGGTGTGGACACACCATGCCTGTTGATAAGGATGGTCGGCTCGTTCCGCCTCCACCTATTCCCAAGGCGCCCGAGGAAGAGGAAATCAACGAGGCCAATCGCGGCGCACTTGCTCCGCAGGCAGCCAGCATTCTCATGAAATTGCTTTATGCCGCGCGCATTTGCCGCTTTGATCTTCTGCGCAGTATCAACAATCTCGCACGCAAGATCACGAAATGGACCAAGAAGGAGGATGCTCTTCTTCATCATCTCATGGCCTATGTGCACCAGTCCAAACATCACATGATGATTGGATGGGTCGGGAACTCCTTGGAGGACTCGTCCATCGGGCTGTTTGCAGATGCGGACTATGCAGGTTGTGGAGAAAGTTTGAAATCTACCTCCGGTGCTCACTTGCACATTCAAGGTTCTCACACACGATTTCCCTTGGCGGGACTTAGCAAAAGGCAGGGATGCTTGAGTCATTCCACACCTGAGGCCGAGATTGTCGCGGCCGACTTTGCCATGTCACGTCTTGGATTGCCTGCTATCACGTTGTGGCAGCAGCTTGGGGGGCAAGACCCCAACTTCGTCTTCTACGACGACAACCAGACCATGATCGGGGTGATTCGCACGGGCAAGAATCCGACTATGCGTCACTTGGAACGTACCCACGGTATCTGCATTGGATGGATGCATTCTATCTTTCAGGAAGGTTACGTTTCTCTTGCCTACGAGGTCACTGCCAAGATGTCCGCGGACATACACACCAAGTCGTTCAAGGATTCCGTGTCCTGGACGCATGCGTGTCAGCTCATCAACATTTTTCCGCCGGATCTCATCGGCTCCCAAGAGATTATGGATCTGATGCGGCCTACTCATACCCAAAGCACGGATGAGAAGGGTCAGCAGCACTACTCGTTCAAGAGCGAGGTGCCTTGTTTTCCTTACACGCAGACGCCGATCCTCCCTCAGGTGTTGTATCGCGCTGGATTGTCGAGTAAGGAAGGCTTGCAAGAACATGACAGTGTGGACCCCATCCTGGTTGTCAAGTTCCCGCGCATGTTGCGGGGGCCGCCTTCTGCGTTGCCGCCTGGTCGTTACCTTCGGTCGACTTGGATTCTTCGTGAAGGGCAGTGGCACCAGATGGAGGATCGTGCTGCTATCCTTGACACACCGGGCAAGTTCGACCGCTACGTGGAACGTGCTGTGTTTCAGTACCATCCCGTGCGGGGGCATTTGCGCCCCGCTGCCATTGCGGACGTCCTTGCGCCGCCGTTTTTGCCTATTCCTGAACCGCCTCTAGGCCAGTCTTATGTGCGCGCCCTGCCCGCCAAATGGCGAGCGGTGGTTGTCACACTGGCGCGTGCCATCCATGGGGGGTACCAGGGCTTTACATTGCACCAGGGATTTTGTTTCAACGGCCAATCCAAAAGTCAAGCCTCTCAATTTGGTTATGACCAATGGTCGTCGGTGTACGAAGATGTATGGCATGATGCGGCGGAACAGAAAAGGGAATATCAAGGATATGATGGAGCAATTGTGCCTCACGTGGTCAATTTCGCCGAAAACAAGCCCAAGGAGGGTCTGGTGATCCAATTCCTCGACCACGATGGAAGGTTGGTCCATGCTTACAAGAATCCTTACAGCCGGTGGAAGTACCGTATCACTATCAAAGATGCTCCAAAGGCAGTGACGGTATGGACATTGATAGGAGTCGATGAGGAGAACTGGTGGAACGAGTATGCTCCAGGCAAGGATTGCATCGCCCAGCATGCTCCCGATTCTCACTACGACCCTGGGCTGCAAGTAAATGTTCTGAGTATGGGGCGAGAAGTTGACGACGCCATGTGCGCCTACATCTTTGATGTGGTGGAAGCAAGGAAAGACAACCCTAACTCCGTAATCTTCATTGGTGCAGGGGTGTTGGGCAAGAATTCGTGGCTGAGTCGGAAAATCGCTGACAACCCTGAAAGGGCCAAATTGCGGACAGACTACCCATGGGGGGAGGTCGTCCAAAGAATTGCGCGCAGAGCGGCATCATGGGGGTTCCAAATCATCATCGAAGTGCCTCCTCGAGTACCAGTCCAGGAAACCAAGCAGTACAAGGGACTTCAGGAAGATGCCATGTGGAAGAGCATCAAGATCCAAGGATGCACTCACGGGCAACGTTATACCTTTCGGGATCCTGTATCTCCTGGAACCGCCGTTGAGCTCGGCTACTGCAAGGATGAATGGGAGTACATTGCCGCAAACGTCGCGCTGCATCCTAAGTCGTCTGATGTGTGCTCGTCCAAACATTTGCACATGACTGATTCGGACGCTAAGGATCGATCTGATAAATGCGAGTTGACTAGCCAAATCTCCAGAAGATTGCTTAAAGCCTTGAAATTTCAGGCAACTGGCGATGGGAGATTGGTAGCCATGCCGTCGAAGGCTGGTGGACGGAAGCCAGACCGCATGATTGTTGACCTCTGTGGCTTGGGTAACGGCTACGCCGTACCTAAGTCCACTAAGGGTTGCTCTCGCATAACTTGCAAGGAGCTGATCAGCTCCAAAGCCGATGAGGACAACCTTATCGGTATGATGAAGGATGCGTGCCGGAACGACCTGCGCACACCTGTGCTATTCGTGGCATCGCTTTTGCGATCAGGTGCTGGTCCTGGAAGTAGTGAAGGGGCTTGCGTGGGGGGTGAAAAACGTTCTGGTGGGAAGTACAAGGTTTTCAGAAGTGTCTTGAAATCTCTCAAACGCCTGCTGAAGAAGTGTGCGGAATTTTCCGACGTCTATTTTTCGCTTGACATGCCTTCTTCATGCTCATGTTGGTCTTGGCCAGAGTTGCATGCTCTTGTTTCAAGTGGCAAGGTGACGAAGGTTAAGGTTGATGATCATGTTGGTGCTGATGGCGATGGTGGTGGACGCAGGATCATGTTCTCTAACATGCCTGAAGCGGACCGTTTGGTGATGAGACTGAATGATCGCTTGGACCATGATTCGAAGAACAGTTTGTCGCAGCGCATTGATGTCTCATGGCGGTCAATTGCGAGGAATGTTCGCAGCCTTGTTCGAGCTCATGTCAGTGTCAGTCATGTTGCACATGAATCTGAGGACATTGCATGGCAGCAACATCAGTGTGTAGACGCTGATGAAGGGGCTATTAGACAGCCCCAACTAAGGAACAACTAAGGTCTGACCAGACGGATCGGGGAAGGGTGCCTCTTACGGAGAACCCGGAACCGTGAAGTCGAGTAGGGTGTAGGGACTTCCCTCCTACGGAGGAAGGACCGAAACCCGAGCCATGGCTGAAAGCTACAATGCCTACGAGCTGGCCTTCGATGGAGTGGACCACGAAGAAGTTTTCCCGTCTGGTGGGATGATGCGAACGTTTCTGAAGTTCCACAAGTTCCTGGAGATGTATTCTGGGGATTCGTCGCAGAGCGTCTCGCTCCCGCCGAAGATTACGAAAGACAAAGTGGTCGACAATGATCTCATTCGCACATGGGCAGCTTTCAAAGCACCTCCGTTGGTCTTGCTGTTCACGTGTGCAAATCTGTCGTCAGGAGGAGATCTTTCCATTCGAGTCCGAGAAATCCTCAAAGCTTGCTTGTTTGCTGCTCCTGAGGAGTACATGGACAAACCCTATGGGGAGATACTCGCCATGGTCACCAAGTTTGGTGGAGGTCTCAAACACATTGTTGCTGACTACGAGGGGAAGTTCAATGCCATCACCAGGTTCATGGTGGATGAGGAAGTGATCCGCGATGATGCAAAGTTGGCTGTGGTTGAACTGGAACAAGAACGAAAGCAAGTTCGGTTCGACTTGAACACTGCTACAAGGAACATCGTCAGTGCGGACGGGTACTACAACCTCGCCGTTCTCATCAACTCCGTTGAGACGCCCTACCAGACTGTGACAGACACGAGAATTCAACAATGGTATACGGTGAATCAGGACTACTACCACAAGTTGCCTATGTCGGGTAGAGCACCTGACCAATCAGACCTGTTGGCGGAGCCTACGTTATGTAGGGTGTGCAAGCTGATGTACATGTTCGCAAAACACACTGGGTATGGACTACGGACCTACAACCAAGAATGTGCAGCGAACAACGATGGCGCTACGCCACTCAACGTTCACCAGCTGGCCCTGATGATGCGCACAATGCCTCAAGGCATGGGACACCCGCTCGCCTTTGCGATGAACTCGCTCCAGGCGTTCAGTGTCTGCCTCCACGTGCTTCATTCCTACGTATCATGGGTTGATCCAGATACTGGACACCCGCATTACAGATGGTCCAATGATGTGCTCCCTGATTCCGACTACACCACGTACTCTTTCCTCAAGCACCACGTGGATGCTGTATGTGCAGATCAAGACAGGAACGGCTTCCAATTGCCGGACGCGTTCCGTAGCTACACCTGGAATCAGTGCGGAGTTGAATCTGGGTATGTGGTCGACTGCTCTACCAAACGCGCCACGTTGAGCATATGGGAAGCAGAATTCCAACAGATGGGGGCACCAAGACCGCTTATGCAAGATGATGGCCTATTTCCGCCCAATCTTCAACGGCATCCTAGCTGGGTGTACTCAACGGGGAGGGTGGCGATGCCTACGGCAAGCAACCTCGAACCGGAAGGAATCGTGCACCCTGAGCATGGAAGAACGCCGGGACAACCACAAGGATCCGCTACCGAGCCTCGAGCCACCCCTAGCCACGGACCAAAGAGGGCAAGGACGGACGAGGCAACGGCATCGGCGTCATCATCTTCTGCGGCACCTCCTCCACAACCACCGACTTCGCAACCGGAAGAGGAACCATCGCAACCGACATGGGAGGAAGCTCCAATCCCCGCTGGCGCTCAGGAAAGTTGGTACCATTATGTCAACATCGATGAAAAGGGCTGTCGCTCGAGCTTGCTGGCGACGACCCGTGATCAAGACGAGTACCCACCTACCATTGATGAGACGCCAAAGTTCGTGGCCAACCACGACGTGGGGACCACACCGATTCAGCATTACGTCAGAAGACTGGTGACCTACTTGGCAAGGATTCGTTCCGTCTCTCAAAGTGACGACAAGGGTCTCAACCTGAAGGTCTACGTGAAGCTGAGCACGAAGATGTGGTTACGGATGTATTCGCGGCTGTACCATGCATTGGCATTGGTGTCGTGCGTGCATCTTCCTTCTCCTCCAATGCTTACCTCGGCAGTGATGATCGAGGCAGACAGCGATCTTGTCGACAACGATGAAATTCCGGCAGAAGCAAGGATCAACACCATGAACACGCTGAACGGATTTCGCAATAGTTTGGGTATGGGTGGCAAGCCTGATGCCGCGACTATGCGCTCTCAATGCACAATCCTCGTCCAAGACTTTGACATGGTCGCAAGGACCAGAGGGTCATCGCATACAGTGAGAGAGAATCTCGTCATGCATGGATGGAGTGAGATCTACATTGTGAGCCCGTCGATCACCGCAGGTGCCAACTACAACTTCCAAGTCACAAAGGGATCGTTGGAATCTGTGAATGAGACATTGGATGGCTTGACTGAAGAGCAGCTTGCAACCGTCACGTTGCACTACCATCTGTCTCTCCAAGCGATCCTCATCGAGAACATATCATTTCCGATGAGTGAGGTCGGAGACGGAGCAGCGATTCGTGCTGATTTGCAGCGACAGCTCAAAGCCACGTACGTTGACCCCATCATTGCGGCAGGGAAGCGTACCACGCGCCCTCCAATTGTCAACATCAACCACGACTTACGGTTCGTAGGAGCAGCCAGCAATTACCTTCGACAGAAAGCTTCTATGTTCAACGGTTTCCACGCGCTGGGAATGTATATTGAACTGGAGTTGCGGGCCCGAGCATGTGTGGTGATTCATGGATCTTCGTTTTGGTCAAGAATGTACAGTCAGGCGAAACATGCGTCGTCAGGCGTGCATACACTGTCAGTCGAAAAGGTGCCACCACCGGACAATCGGGTCAGGTTCAAATTGGGCCTCGCTATCTACGAGAAGCAGCTGTTCTGCGAGAAGATGGTATCCACGTGCTTTGTTGAGGCATCGAAAGTTCGCTCATGGGACGAAACTGTCCGAACCGACTCAGTCGCTCACCCGTCGCTTGTCGAGATTTGGGAGGACAAGAGTGAAGTCAAGACGTCCACCAAGATTTCGCAGACATGGTTTACGGGGGAACAGCAGCAACAGATCAGGTCGGGTGCCCAGGGTGACACGGTCGCTGAGTCGTCCACAGTCACCTGGCAGGATTTTGACATCGCCATGACCGTTCCCGAGGCCTACTACGACAACAGGCACTACTGGTTCAGGATCGACACCTATGCGACCCCGAACACTGGTTATGTCAAAGGGAGAACGTTCTATTGCTCTGGATGTGAAGCAATGAAGTTGGCTGAGTGCTACGCACAAGCCTTCTTCAAGCCGACCGGAAACGGGTATCCTGGACACTGCATTGGGTGCGCGCATACTTCAGCTTTGAAGATGCAGCATCAAATCAGCTCCTTCAATGACTTGATCACGTCCCAGAAGTACACCTTGGCTTGCGCAAAGCACCTTTATGACCTGAGGCTTCAATTCGTGGATCCTCGCGTGGACATCAAGGAGTTCCTCAAAGTTTGTGCAGAGATGGTCTATGAAGACATCGGCAAGACGGTTTCTCACTACGGTGGTCTCCGAATCACAGCCAGTCAGGCCATCGAGTACGCGGCATGGGGAAAGGCCAAACAGTTGGCGTGGGACAGAGGGTACGACTCCGAAGGCAAGACATGCTACATCTGCTACTACGACGCCGGGAACTGCGCTTATGCTGGTTTCATGAGGATGCTTTTGACTCCAGAAGAGCGCCAAGAATGCTACCGAGGGTCAGTCTTGCCCAAGGAAGAGCTCCTGGGTGACACAGTGGAGCTGGCGCTCGGGCTTCTTACGATTGCAATGAGACACCCAAGTCATTTCATGAATTGGGGTGGCCTTGAGGGAGCAAATGCGTGCGCGAGAGGAATCGAAAGGTCATTCTTCCGCTACGCGTCGGCCGAAGCCATCGAGCTGATCACGGTTGACTCCCCGCGCAAAAGGACACCGCCCAAGAAGAATGAAGCAGTCGCTGAGATCGTCAACAACATGTCCGCTGACCTCGTGATTGATTTCACAGTGATCGTCGATGGTGATATCTACCCTGTAGAGATTGCGAGAACCGACGAGACACAGGCCGCTGACAACGTCACGGACGATCCAGGGTTCTCAGTTGCTCCACCAATACCTGCACAGGATGTGGATGTGGATGCGCAACCCGAAGAAGAGCAAGGTGCAGAAGGCCCTGATCCCAGGCATGCAATTCGTGAAGGATTTGTCACGCAGCTTCAGGACTATGTTGGCGTACTCGCTCAGGGCGAAATGTCAGTCGGAAGCGATCGCATCACGTTCTGTGTTGCTTGTGGCAGTGACCTACACACTCTGTCAAATTGCACAGAGAATGCTGCAACCCGGGATCTGGTACTTCGAGGCGTCCAGATCATCAAGGAAAGTCTTCTTCGATATCCACGTCGAGTACCTACACAAGAGGCTGAGCCAATGGACGTTGACACCACAGATCATGTGAGTGTTGCATCCTCGGACCGACGACCCAAGGCCAAAGCCCGACCGCGACGCGGAGGCGAAGCCGTACGGGGTGATGTGGTCTTGATCCGTTATGAGAACAAACACAATCTCTGCACGGATGTGGAGAATCGTCGGGGCCTAAATGATGCTTGTGGCGTACCACTGCAGGAATCGGGACCAGAGAATAGCCAGCGAGTGGTGGACATCATTGAGCAGCTTTCGGACCATCGCGACCGACGCCTACCTCAACGAGGAGACCGTCCTAGCTTTGCGTACGACGAAAGCACTCATAGCTACACCAATCCAGGCTATGAATCCATCGGCGGCGGAAGGCCAATCCGGTGCGGGATTCTCGACCTGATCCCAACCAAGGGTGCAAGCTTCATCAACAATCGGTGGGACATCGTGAACGAAGTTGTCCTTCGCAACATCACCCGTCAGCGCAGATTGAACGCGGATTGGGCGCTATCATGCATCCAGTCTGACTTGCGCCACAGAATCGCCAGGCGCCCAGGCTCGGAATGGCTTGACAACAGGTGCCAGGTGGCATTCAACAGTGTCATCAAATGTGATGAAGGAGGATGGGTGATGATCGAAGACTTGGTGAGGCATGAGCCACTATGGACCCATGAAAGCAGACGCATCACCGAAGGGGTCTCAAGGACCGATGATCAACAGAAGAAGAGAGTGTACAATGAAAGACTTCAGCTATTGTTCCAGGGGAACATGATTGCAGCCACGAAACGCAACAAGGCCAAGATTCGGTTGCAGTTCCTGGGTGTGAGAGTGAAGGACCCCGGCACGGAAGTTCTTGGATCAGCAGGTTCGAACAGGTTGGTATCAGTTCAGGACCAGATCACGGAGATCCAGAACAACGATCATTGCCGGCATGGCCAGAGGTACCTGAACCTATGCAACGGCTGGGTGAAGCCATGGGCAGTTCGGGCTACGAGTGGTCACTCTGCGCATTCAGATCCCCAGAACAACTTGCTTCAGTTGGACAAGAACAGGTTCGCAATATCTCCATCTATGACCCTCTTGCAACGTCTTGGAGGTGCGTTCCACGCTACGGCATGCCGCAACTTGGATTCCATTGTCACGCAAGGCATCATGCCTGGTTCGGAGGACCCCGACGGGGACTTCGACCATAGGCGCCAATTCCGAGGCAACCAAGGCGGCAGACTCCACAGCTATTGGGGGGTGTTTGCGCCGTTCGATCACCGGAATGCAACAACCAAGATGCGAGTACACGGACGAGACGCCAAGCACATGCCATTGGCGGTCCTTCATGTCCCATCGCAAGATCTTGCACGAGAGGATGGACGTATCACAGACAGCGGCATCATGATCGTTGGTCGAACGATACCTTTCCATTTCGTCAAGGAGGTATGGTTTTGCGTCCCTGATCCTCGAGATACACACTCTTTCGCTCTGGTGGAAAAGATCTACGATGAAAGGTTGGAGAAAGAGCTGGTGTTGGACTACAATGCATCACCGTTGCTTCCCGAGTTCGAGAGATACCGAACGCCAAGCAAGATCATGGAATTGCTTTGCGAGATGCCTCCTGGACCCCACGACACAAGCAAGGAGCAGATCATTCGTGACCTCACGACTGTCCTGGAGTCCCACAGGGAGAACACGGTTCGGCATCACTACATGGACAAAGGAATCAAGTTTGTCATCAAGAATTGGCGACCCGAAGACCTACGCAGAGACGAGGATGGACGGAGAATGAGGGTATGCCCGGCATGCTACAACATCGTTCCAGCATGTTTCTCCCGATGCACGTCTTGCTGGTCACAGTTCATTTCGAGCGGATATTACCAAGGTTCTCCACAACGGGAGACTCCTACGGAGATCCCCAGTGACTTCATTGCTCAGACAATGGAAGCCGCAGCAGCCGCAGTGCCTGAGGCGCCCGAAGAGGAGCAGGAAGCCATGGAGGTAGAGACCGTTGCGGAACCTGAAGAAATCCCAGAACCATCTGTCATCGCGGAAGACGATCCAGAACAGGAACCTGATGAAGAAATGGACGTCGAGCCTGGAGAAGACTTTGATGACGCAGTTCCAGAAGCAATCGCACAGGAACGTCGTCCCGTCTTCATTACCGGCCAGTCTTTGAACATCGATCCTGAGCTACAACTTGCACGTACCGCCATGCAGCCATCCTACTATTCTGGAAAGCGAAATGCCCATTGCATTGACGCGAACATGACCGCTCTTTCGTACATGGCATACGTGGTATGCAGATCCATCTACAAGGCTTGGTCAGGATTCGCAAAGTGGGCGACTATGCCGTTGTTTCAGATGAGGGAAAGTTTCGCACTTGGCCAACGCTATGATGTGCTTGGAAAGTGGGGATCTTTGGCGGCAGTGGATAGGGAAACGGGTGTGAGCAGGGACGTGACTGATGAGGAGATCATTCGCTTTGCAAAGGAACCTGAGAACCTCAAACAGTATGATCCCAACGGGACTTACACCTTGAAGCGCTTCCGGACGAACCAGATGCTTTCTTTACTTGTACGGGGAGCCAACATGATGGGAATTGGCAGGGACAACTTCAACCCTACTACTTACTTGAAGCGCGACAGGGATGAAGATGTAAAGGCTATGCACTTTTGTTGCCTGAACGTCCTATGCGAGGTGATCCCAATGGTGACGGGACACCAACAATTCTCAGTGCTACGACCAACGCCAACTGGACCAGTGGACTTCTTGTACATCGACCCCGTCGGTATTCTGCTAACTCATTCTGACCAGTCAGTCCAGACCATCGCCTTGCTGGTGGACCACAGTGTGCAAATGCCTGCGCATTTCATGGACAGATTGAACAGATCCAAAACTGAGAGACAGCAAAACCCGACGACAAAGCGTACGGAAGCCCTACACCACATTTCGGCCGCTGACTATCTTCCTCCAGGTGGTACGTCCATCCTGGACACGCCTGTCACTACGGAGGAACGTGAAAGCGCTTCTTCATCCAAGGGACCTTCAAAAGGGCGTGGAAGAACCGGAGGCGAGCAACATGGTGGCTGGAACACCAATTCCTACCACGACTACATCGCCGCCAAAGGCCGAAACAAAGGCAAGGACAAGGGAAAGCCAAGGAACCAGTATCCAGAGGAGAACCTCCGGCCCTGGGACCGCGATCCTACGTCAACGCGAAGATGGTGGCGAGACAACGCCTGATCTTCCTCGACTATCAGTTCGTGACCTCTGAGCTTCGCTCGTGGAATGCCATCGCGAATGCTTATTTCTTCGGTGACGCCTGATTCGTTTGTCATTTCAGGGGATCGTTACTGACGTAGATGAGTGTCACAACGTTTCTAATTGGGATACAAAGCTCTGATTTTCAAAGTCAACGTTGCGGCGGAAATTTTCTTCTGTCCTATCGTGCCATCTTCCGGGTGAGCAGCGTCGGAGACGCAACTCATGGGGGGTGCGAACGGACTGCGATGCCTTGTCAAGTTCTAAGGTGTCACTATAAGAGCTGTGAGCAAGACCGTGTAAAGTGCAAGAGAAGGGGGCACGCTACGCGTCCCTCGACTCTAGGGGGCATGCTACGCATCCCTCGTCTTTACCTTTCTATGTGACCGCCAACGCAACGTTTGGCTCAAGTCAATGCCCATAGCTAAGTGCTATATGTGTCTTCTATCCTGAGCAATCAGAGCTATCCCGTTGCACAGACGAACCGCCGCCGGCAGTGAGTGCAAAAGGAACGGCCGCCGGTTCTGCCTGCATAGGATCGCACGTGTGGAAGTAAGAGGGAGAGACAGGGTCCAGTCTGTGGAGAGTGCTAGCCAGCCACACCTACATTCATTACAGCTCTGGTGGGGAGAGCAGCAACCAAGTCGAGATCAATCCCCCACGCATGTATATATTTATATATTTATAAATTTATATATTTATATATTTGCATATTTGTATATTTGTATATTTGTATATTTGTATATTTGTATATTTGTATATTTGTATATTTGCATATTTGCATATTTGTATATTTGTATATTTGTGTATTTGTATATTTGTATATTTGTATATAATATATACACACATGTACACACAAACAAACATACGTACGTACATACATACATACATACATATATAGCAGCCCCGCTCTTCCAGCTCCAGAGGCTACCTCCGAGCTGCAGACGCAGATCCGCGGCTCGTGGAGATCGCGCATGCGCACAGGGCTTGGACATGAGGAGAATCCCCAGAAACCTCAACACCCCTTCATTAAGACATCTTCTTCAAAAAGCGCAGAGACTGCTTCATCTTGAGGTTTAAGGACTATTCTCTAATTACTGGTATGTGGGAGCCGAAGCGAGCCCGCTTTAGAGAACCCGAGTCTCAGGTTAGGGGATGGAACACGCCTGGCCGCTTACGTGGCCTTCCGGCAGCCCTGCCCTCAGCAGCGAAAGTTTGTCGTGGTAAGCTTAGGTCCAGTAAGGCGTAAAGGGGAAACCCTGATGTTTCCTGCTAGATGTGAGTGTAAGAGTCGAAAGGCCTTAGACTCTAAGCCCTACATGATTGTGTAAGCTTTACTTCGTCCGAAATCTTTCAACTTAGAACCCTACCATGCCGATCCCAAGCTCGAGTTTGGTTTTCGTCCCACAAGGGGCCTGGGGTTGTTCTCGGCCTTGGAGGCAAAATTCAGGCCAAAGCTGCTGACAGGGGTGTTGCCCGAAGCTGTGGTTTAGGGTTTAGGGTTTAGGGTTTAGGGTTTAGGGAGATCTAGCTTTGACAGGTGTTGAAACGAGTTGGCGCATTGAAGGGATCCCCAGTTCAACAGCCTCGCGTCGCAGACCGGATTGGGAAAGCAGCACGTAGCAGGCACCATAATATATCCTATTCTAGAATACCCATTTTCACGTGAAAAAGCAGACATAGGTATGGGTAATAACTCACAACATCTACAGTTACAGCGGGAAAAACATTGCCACCACCGGCAGTACACAGAGGTGGACCTTTCTCGTAGAACGGTAAGAACACTAATGGTAACCAGGAAAGCAGTTACCTGAAAGAATAGCGACAAGATCAGCAACAGCAGCAGCAACGTATTAAGAATCCTAGTAAGAACCAGGTCGCGACTCAGACTAAGGTTTTTAAGCTAATACCTGACCGAGTGTACCAGCAGTATGAATCACCACGTCGTGCTTCTGCAGTACTAAGTCTTTGCAGTTTCGATGATTGTTTTTACTAGTCTTTCGTAGAAGCTGACGATGATGCTCGTCCGGGTCCCAGGCTCCAGGACCACAAGCAAAAGGAGGTCCTGGGCTTCTGGAGAGATGGTCTCCAGGACGGAAATTATTCAAAGTCAGTGTCGGAGGTTTCGGGTGCGTGTATGTGCATAGTTATGCAGGCATGATATGTACTACTATGTATGTATGTGATAGATGTAGGTATGTACACACATATACATACACCCCTACATATATATATATAGTAATATAGACATGTTTTAGGTTTTGCATCCACGAGCTCAGTGGTTTAGCAGGGTGTTTCGGTCGAGACTTAGGGCAACAGGGTGTTGAGTCGGTGTTGAAGGACGTGCTTGGTTTGCGGTTCCGGCCGTGAACCTTGCCTTTAAATCCTTTAAACGTTTTCGGGTGCCGGTGTGGGTATCCATCTCATTTGCATGCTGGAGACAGTAGAATATACTTGTACCATGGTTGCAAGTTACAGTTGAGTATTTCATCCTACTTTAAGGCACCTTGGCAGCCAAAGTTCCTGAGATGCACAAGTCATCTTTCGGTATGTTCGTCACAGACTTGTGTACCAGCGGATGCGCCAAAACGCTGTTCTTGTCATTTCGGATTGCATAAGTTGCCGCCATGCAGCTATGGGTTGATCCTGTGAGGAGTCTGACCCAGTGGCACGCGCCATCCATGAGGAGAATCGCTTAGGCCGTGGGCTGGGGGGACCGTGCCGCGCAAAGAGAGAAAGCAGGGAGCAAAAACTGGCAACGGTAGTCGAGATTTAGCAATATTGTTGTGGGGGGTTCCTTATTATGAATGTAGTATAATATACCCCCAAAGCCCTATTCTAAATGGTCCATGCAGGAGGAGCTGCAGGAAGGGATTCTGCGATGCTTTCCGGGGTCCGTGTCGAGGTTCAGATCCCCAAGTCCAGCCGTGGTACCTGTCGTCCAGTCATGGGAACCCCCAACTACTTGGAGGATCAAGGGACTTAGTAAGTAGGTTATAAGTGGGGTTATAAGTCCCCTAAGTGGGGTTATCCCAAGTATAACCTACTTATAACCTTACTTGCTAAGTCCCCTGAGCCTCCAAGTATAGTTGCCTAAGTTTGATAGAAATGATTGCAAGTAACTAGATGCACTTTCGATTCGGCTCGGCTAGAAATTAAGTTATGAGCTGGCTCTACGTACTAAACCACCAAGCATTTGCAGTTTTTAATGTGGCTTTGTCAGTCTGTGATGGTCTGTGCCTGGCCCAAGCAGGAATCGAGGCCTTCCTGGAAGACCACCCCCACTTCCGGAAGTTGGCCCGGGTCTCGGAAGGTCGAATTCCGCACGGCTGCCCAGTGCTGGCCTACTGCTGCTCCTACGACTACGACTCCTTCTCCTGCTGCTGCACTACTACGACTACTACCATCAGCCATGTGGGTGACAAGCACTACCATCACCAGCTACCGCTACCGCTGCCACTGCGACTGCCACTACCACACTGCCACGGCTTCTACCACCAACTGCCACTACTGCACCCAGCGTCGCTGCCACTACTACGGCTACCCGGCTACCCGGCTACCTGGCTACCCTGCCATTGCCACTACCACCACCATCTACTACCAACTACCACTACCAACCACCACCGCTTCCGCTACGGCTACCTCTACTGCCACTGCTACTGTCATTTCGTGCTACCATTCTCGCTGCACCTTATCGCTGCGATGATTAGCGGGACTTGGTCATCACGTTTGGGCTATGTCGATTTCGTACCCGGGTTGCACGAATAGTAAAGTTTTTTGCAACCTCAGGACTAGGACCTGCCCATGAATGTAACTCTTGTCCTGGGTATGCCATCTTGGCATCGCCATGTCCAAACAATTGTGAGCATCAACATCCCAATCTCAAGCGTCTTGGCCTGGCTTGTTGACAGCCGGATATGGTTGAAGCCGGCCCGAGCAAGCCACAGTATGCTGCCCTCAGCCGAAGCGAACCGTTCGTCCGCACTTCTTTTTCTTTCGAAGATGTGCTGCGCGTGGAGACCAATCTTGCGGTTGTAAGACCGCTCGGGAAAAGTTGTCAAACAAGGCATTCGCGACATCGAGCTGGAAGTGCATATAAGTGCATGAGAGACTCCGCGAACTGTTCCACTCGTACTGGAGCGTATCTAGCTGACGAGCGGGAAGATCATAGATGTCTACATCTCAGACGGCTTGACCACTTCAACAAGACTCACTGTAAGATTCTCGGAGGTTAAACCTCGTATGTAGGATCACGCGCTATGGAAACGAAGGCTGCAGTGTCTCGGCGATTCAAAGCGTGACTTTACAATGCTACTCTCTGTTTGGCTGTGGCACTGCCAAAAATTCCGCGAAGCCGTGCAGTTTCCGTTAGGAAGGTGGAACATCGACATACACCAACGCGAAGTCGAATGGGACCAACCGCTTTGCTTCTCCACGTGTTCTTATGTGCCACGATGTCTAAGACGCTACCAGGGAATGGAAAACCGAGCGAAATCAAAAGCAACAAGAACCAATATACAAAGCACCGGCAAACAAACCAAAGCCAACGCGACTTTTGTTGTTGGTTTTTGAGTGTTTGATATGTTTTGGATATTTCTTTGGTATTGTAACTGCTGGTTGTTTCTATTGGCATTTTGCAGTGGTTTTCCTTGCATTCTGATGGAAAAGCAAATCACAGCTGCCAGGTTATAGGTTTGGGAGCAGTCTCGGGCTTTCGTATGTTTTCGGTTTCGATGCAAGATCTACTGGAACCACGTCGTCCTGGTCGCCTCCATCTTCGGGCGCTTCGGCGTAGCGCCCTGGCTTGAGTCGGTTCTCGGGTTTTATACGCAGGTCGCAAGGGTGGTAAAGGAGATCTTGCGGAATCTCGCGCGGTTAGTTATGTCAAGGTTTATAGCATTCTACAACAAGGCTTACGAAACCCACAATTCCCCAGAAACCTAAGCCCTACACCTTAGACCCTGCGCCTTGTGACATGTTGCCCTGCCTGGCGACTCGCTCAGCAATGCAGGAGGCAAAACAAACCCTCTGCCTCACGCCCTATCCCCTACACCCTTTGGTGTCTCAGTGTGCACCTCGCATCTGCAGCCTGATGCCCCCAGGAGAGAAGCGTTTCTTGTGCCAGACTGGTCAACCCTGGCATGCGGGCTCCTCCCTGCGAAGTAGAAAGCAAAAGAAGCCCTAAGCCTTAATCCAAAACCCTAAACCCCTAAACCCTAAACCCAGTGTCTGAGACGGGAGTAAATACTACTCTGGTCGCTCAGACGGGCTCCTTTCAAATTGGCTGCGGAAGTGTGGCTGTTGTACAACTGTTCCCCTCAAGACCCCCTGCAATGCGGGCTTCGTCCTTGCTAGGTAGGAGGGAAAAACACCCGAAACCCCTCAAACCCCTACGCCCTGCAGCTTTGTGGGCTTTGGGATCTCGGGCGCACGAGGCGAATCCTGACGGCAGCCGGGCGATTTACAGTGCCTGGGCGTACCTGGCTTCAGGGCTACTATAGGGTTACTGTGCTTACTGTAATGGGTTCACGGAGACTACAAGGGGTACTGTAACAGGTTACTTTTACGAATTGTTCAAGGGTTACTATAGGGCTCGCTCTTTCGGGGCTACCCTGCCGAAGTCCGAGTCCGTGCAAGGCAAACCTCCCTGAGCCTACCCCGAGTGGTCACGGGTGTCTGATGGGCTCGATATCGGAAAGTCGAGGACCCGCTTTCGAGCGCCCGAACCTCCATTCCCTAATCGTAGAATGAGGGTCGGGAGTCGGGAATGAACTATATAAGCCTCAGAGTTCCCTTTGTTCATCTGTTCATCAGTATGTTGAAATATACACAGAAACCCTTCGGTGATTCTTAAGGCTTATCTATGGAGACCTAAACCCCGATCCCCGAAACAGATGCAAACGAGCCCGAGGATATTGCAGCCACATCCGGCACAGCTGCCGGCCTAATGCAGCCTGGTTCACGCTCCGCTTCGCACCCAGAGCCCGGCTGCGGTATCTTTGTGTGGCGTCCAGAAGTCTCGAGAGTTTCGTCATAGAAAAACGCCCTAGTTCCACGGGCGGTGTGAGCTCAACAGTGTGAGGTCAACAATGTGCATTGTGCCCACACGGCCTTGATACTTGCATTTCCAATCACTCCATACTTTCAACAACGTCAGCCCAATAAATCCAACGTTTTCTAAGCCGTAACCTCTTAAGCCCGAGGCCACGGCTATCCCAAGGGAAAGAAGAAGTCAGAAGCCAAGTGCCTGCTTGCCTCGGCTTCAGCCATCTGCAGAGTTGCTCTGAAGCCAGCAGCACTCCAGCTCCACATGCAGGTCTGAATAGGTAACAACAGTAGTAACCTTTCTATGGGTCCTGTCCAGTTGTAGTAGTATGCATAAAGTATGGGCCGGAAGAATAAGTACTATGTGTCCCTTTATATTCCCGAGCAGACCTTGCAACATACCCTTAGGCCTTATTCCAATGATCGAGGCCCACATGATGCTCGGCAACCCCCCTTAAACATGGGAGGACCTCGAGCATTCCCCTGTCTCACAGGCTCCATGTCATCGACTTGGCATGCCCGGCTTGAATCTTGAGGGTTTTGTGTTGAGTCGCAACTCCGATTGAGCTGGAGCACGTCAGGTTGCACGCTATGATTCGTGTCGGGGATGTGCAGCTTGCTTTACAGTGCCGCGTTCTCTTCGTTTCTACTTATTCGGGCTCCGGTGTTGGGAAGCTTCGGTTGCCATTGGGATGCGGGTGATTTGACAAGGTGTGTTAATCATCCCTCGTTTCAATCTTGCTGCAGCGCTTCAGATAGCATGGGGGCCCCGGGAATTCGTGGTTCTGCGCATGTCTGAGCCCTCGTAGCCCCGTACCGTACATGCGGTACAAAGTGCCGCAGGGCTGCTGAAGGCCCTGCCCGAGTTCTGATCGTCGACCGATTGCGCTTAGACTGTTGGGCTTGTGGACAAGCGCCAGGAGGGAATTCGGAAGCGCGGGGAGGAGATCACCGTGTCTATGGTGGAGGACAAGACAGAGGGGTTGTTGAAATTAGGGTCCCTTTTTGGGTCCTTATTATAATACGGCACCCAATATTTAGGGTACCCAAAAGGGGGCCATACTTTTGACAGCCACCCAGATGGGAGTTTAGAGTTGAAAGCCAGTTGCAAAAGGGCTTAGAGGTTGCGAGGACAAGGGGTTCGTTGCAAGGCTCGCTTGATTTGTGTTTATAATTATGTGGGTCGTTGTGAAGCTATGAATCTGGTGGTCGTGCTAAGGCTTGTCGTGACTATTTCGAAGACAGTTTGGTTCACGATTGTCCTGACAGGGGAAACACATGAGGCAGCTCTAAGGTAGACTTCGCTTTTGGGTGTCCGGAGCAAAAGGACCTCACGACGAGGAGGTAGTAGGAGTGCCTAATCATCGTGCGTGTTCTGTTCGGTCTGCCCGCAGACCATCAGCAGCAGGTGTTCGGTTACAACGGATCGCATCGTGTGCTTTGTGAATAAAAGCCTTCTGTTGCGATCACAGTCAGTCCTCTTGTTACTTTCATGGCTAGGCTATTGCCAATTCTTCAGATGTCCTCATCTTGAGAACACTTCGGTCATCTGTGATCAACCCTGAAGCATGGCCCTTGAAAACTGCCCCCCCCCCTCAGCAATAGTTGAATAGTATTCATACTATAGATATATACCGCCCTTAATCGTAGCCCTATAAAGACTGTTGCTGTATGGGGGCAGTACCACCACGCTGCTACTGCTACTGTCACTGCTACTGCTACTGCTACTGCCATGCTACTGCTCCTCCTCCTCCTCCTCCTCCTCCTACTACTACTACTACTACTACTACTACTACTACTGCTACTACTACTACGACTAGCAATAATACTAGTAATAGTAACATCAAGAATACTCGTATTATCAAGACATATTCATAGCAAAAGCCAGAATCACACCAATAGCAGGCTGCCCAACATCTCTCTTTTGTCAGACGAGCCGTTTCGGCTCGGGGTCCTGGAGTGGCACAAGCCTGCGACGGACCTGAGTCTCCAAGTTTAAGATCAGAAGTTTCAAGAATGACTAAAACCGTCCCCTAGGGCTCCAGTTTCGAAAGACCACGGTCCGAGTATTAAATCAGATGTTGAGTTTTTGTGGGATGGTCTTTAAGATTGCGACGGATAGGAACAAGTCGTCGTGATTTTTCTACCCCTCGTGGAGTCTTCCCTCACGAGGCTTTCGTACTTCAAGCTTGAAGGCATAGCTTTGTTGGATTGTCCTGTCCGCAATTCGCAGCTGTTCTGGGCAACCCCCCTGTGGGCCAGCAGCAGCCATGTGGAACATGCTTTTCGGGAAGAACCTCGGTTTATTCGATGGCACTGCCTCCGCAAAGCAGTTGTGGGATCTGTCAACCGCTGGAGAGATTCTGATAGGGTTCGTGTTTGGGGTCATCACAGCGCGGTGTCGGGAGCGGTGTAAACTCCAGAGCCCCAGCTGGACGCGCCTGAAGCTGACCTGTCTTTCAGGAAAGCTCCAGACAATGAGCACCTGATCCACATTCGCATCATGTGGGGTGACTCGTCCGTTCCTTTCTATGTGGGGCTGCCTGGAACGCCCATGGAAAGAGCTAAATGCTTGAAGACCCTGTTAAATTGGTTTTCAGACCTGGTTGTCGCAGTGTCAGCACCTGAATTGAACCCTAGTCCTAAACGGCACACACCTCAACCCCGAAAGTTGGCATACCATGGGCTGTCAGGCCTTTTCAACCCGGGCTTCATCGAAGGTCGCTCAGCGCTGCTTCCCGAAAGGCAGGTGTTCGCAATGTTGTGGTATGTTGTGGTGGTACCAGTCTCGTGACGTTTTCCATCTCGCAAGGACTTTGGTGATTCTCTACCGCTGTGGTTAATGTGTTTTCTAGTAAAGCCAGGAGGTTGATTTATTGTCGTTCTTGTTGTTGTCGCCGGCGCTTTGCGCTCTGGGTGTCGCTGATTTTCAAGAGGTAAGGTTTGAGGCTGCACGCTTTCGGTTGTACTTCTCACCTGCAATCTTGGGGCTCTTAATTGGTCAAGGTACGTTGTCGCGGCGCAAAACGATACTGGACATCACCCTTGGTTACCCGTCGGGCAAGCCTGTTCCAAACCCTGGAGGCAAAGAGGCAAAGGCTGGAAACAAATGTATTGTCACCAGTAGCTCCAGCTCATACTTGTTTGTAATATATGGGCCTTAATAATTAGAATAGGATTTTGGGGCCCAAAAAAATTTGGTTTGAATAAGGAACCCCACAATATTATAGGTAATTAAGGTCCCTATAGTAGGCTCTCATTCACTTTTGCCTTGGGAGCCGGGCTTTGGGTAGGTGGATGAGAGACACGGAGGACCCGGCAGCCAAAGCCAAGCGCTGGGCAATGGATCGAGGGTTTAGGGTTTAGGGTTTAGGGTGTTGGCGCCTTGAGTTTAGCGCAAGACCCGAAGAGCAGCACACCAGGACGGGGCCCTGAACAATAATATGCACCTAATCCCGACTCCAGCGCCCATGCTTCAATCGGAACCTGCGTCCTTGTTGCGAGACCGAGCCCCAGAAAGCCCGAACGACCACCGCTCTCTGCATTGCCTTCCGAATCGCAGGAACAATCAGCCGTGCAACGACGTGTCCCAATATGTGCTTGCATGCATACATGTGCATAGTTGCATGTTTGCATGCATGCATGCATGGATGTATGTACGTATGTATAGGCATGAATGCATACATGCACGGGTCGGTAGTTGCAAGAGTCCCTCCACGCAGCCGCAATTAGTACAATCACTTCTTGGGTCCACTGTAGTCTCATTAAAAAAGGGAGGCCAACGCTGACTATCCTCAGCGCAGGCCCAGCTCGCGGGCAGCTAACATCGCGCAACTAGGAATTTCACGCCTTCGTGAGGTCCCGATTTGGAGAGCCCCGAAACTCCAAAATTCCGTAACTTTTGGGACATCTGGGAGAACCATAGCGCAATCTCCAACCTTCGGCTTAAAGGCCCCGATCGGATTCATGAGGCCTTCAGGTCCTACTACGGTTGATGAGAGAAATCCTGCATTACCTTAAGGACCCTAAACTATGCAAACTATGGTACATGCCTTGTGAGGGGTAATGCAGGATTTATATCCTCAACCGTAGTAACGTCAAGCCACATCTACGGCAGGAGTGGCAGGAGGTAGATTCCCTGGCCTGGCGGCGGATCATTCAGAGCATCGAGGGGGAACTTCGCAGTGAGGAGCTTCCGCTTAACAGGTTCGTAGGGAGGCACTTCAGAGAGACCTCGTTCAACAAGAAAGGGGTCAGGCTTTAGGTTTTGGGCTTCTTCTTCTGCTGCTGGCTTTGGTTCTGGGCTTCGGAAGTTCGAGGGGTTCAAGTTCTCAGCACACTCTCTGAAGACTAGTCAGAAGCCCAACCAGTCTGTGGATTACGGTTCGCCCTGGATTGTTCGCACGGGATACGTCCAGGAGACGGCAAAGGTTCGGAAACACATCGCTCGCTGGTTTGTGTCGCTTGGCTTTGCAAAGAGTCACGCGGGGTACTTACCAGGTAGTTGGCTGTTTGCGTTTGCCGTCATGTGGCTTTTGGCAGCATCACCAAGAGTTGTTCGCCTGGGAATGTTTGAAGCCGACAAACTTTACGAACTCTTCGTAGTAAGGTACTGAAAGCTGAATATCGTGCATGATTTCGTTCATCGCCCTTGTTTGGTTACTCGTGTGAAGTTCCTTCTTAAAGACCCAGAAACCGCCAGGCTGATGATGACGTGCATGCTTGGCCTGATCCTGGGCTTCATGCGCCTTGTCACGGTTGTATGCTCGAAACACCTGAACCCAAAGGCCCTGGCTAAACAAGATGCAGTACGAAAAGTCGAGTTCAGAGCATTCTGTAGGCCCACTGTAGGCGCTGTTCATGTATTTTCCGTGGTCATGAAGTAGCATTGAACGGGCAGTGAACGAATCGTAGGTTGGACACACCGCTGCCAAGCCCTTACCTTGGCATCCCTGATCTCCAGCATGCCATCTTAAGCATCATCAGAATTGCCCCTGCGAGAAGAGGTAACACGATGAGTGATCTCTTTTCCTTGTTTCGGCTCCAAGGAACCGCTGCCCGAGCTCCCGGTCCAAAACCCAAGGAATTCAAGCGCTTCTCAGCCGAAACTCCCGAAGCCCGAAACCCAAGCCCCGAGCCCTCACGTCCGGAGGCTCGGATTTCTGATGAGCTTCCTGGGCTGCACGGACGGCAACACGGGCGTCTGCGTGACAGGACAGGGCCAAGGATTTGACATGGGGTTTTTGCAAAAATTGGTGTTAGTTTGGTGTCGGTGCAGCTGCTAGAATTATCCTGGGTATCGACAGCTGCAGAGCGGGTAGGACTCACCTTCGCCGGGGTCTTCGTCTGCTCGCTGGTCTGCATGGTCACGGGCTTCTTCGGTCTAAATGCGCAGGCCCCAGATGTAGCGGAGACTATTTGAGCGGTTTGGGGATCAATCCAGCGGGTGGAGGCTAGGCCTGTTCGGTGCCTTTTGAAGACTCTGCTTAGTGGTCCCCTTGCAGTGCACCAGGAGTGCTTCCCGCGATGTAGGACTCTGTGCGTCAAGGACGTTTCCGATGTAAGAGTAATTCTGGGTGGCTGGTGAGACAGAACCGGGATTGGGTTCAAGCTCGTACATACGAGTAGCGGCGGCCCAGGTGAGCGTGGGTCGGTATGGCAACACCGTGTTCGAGAGGACGCTTTGCCTTATCGCATGTATTCGCAGGTGGCGCTTTCACAGCTTTTTCCCTACAATATGCCCACAAGTAGATCCCTATCCCTAGCCCTGCGAGAGAGAAAAACACCCTAGGCCGCGAGTCTCACTTTCAGGAGCCTGAAGGCATCTAGGCATCCTGCTGTGCATGATACCCCGGATTGGACAACGTCAAACAAGCCTCTCTTAATCAGCATCTAAGGGCGAACGACAACTCTAGCGTGAGCCATGGGAGTCGAATAACCTAGGATAGGTTTCACCCTCAACCGACCAAGCGCCAAGAGCCTCGCCTATCTTGTCCGAGAGCAAGCGCCGAAACCCTAATACCCAAAAAAGAGCCCCCTAAACCCCCCGTCCTTGCCCAGCAGGTCCGACATGTGAGAGCGTAATCCGCCGTTCTTAAGCTGGATCTGAGGAAATCGAAACCGAAGTGGGATTCAAAAACTGAGAGCCCTTCTTTTATGGCACACGCCAATGAAAGATCACTTTTGGGGACACCGATGTTCTGGGATCCGAGGATCCAGATCCTGGTGCCACAGCTGGCGGCTTCAAATCCGAACATGAAGCTGGATATCATCAATGCAACGTGGCCGAGTTGTAGCCACTACTGTAATCAATCTGACCAGTTGCTCATGATGATGACTCGGGTTTTTAATCACTACTGTTACACTACTGCTTGTCATGATTGTTCTGATTGCGGTTTAAGGAAGGGATGTTCCCAAGCCCGGATGCAAAAGTCGGAAATCCGCGTGGAGCGTAAGCGGATGTTGGAACACACAGTTCAGGGGAGCGTGTGGATGCTTTTAGCATCACACCCCTCCGTTAGGACACCCTAACTAACGATTTATATCGGAGGAGCTAAGGAGCAAGGGATGATGATAATCCCTAGTAAATAAGGAGCTAAAGAGCCAAGGGAACCCCAAAACCACTGCTTAGTTAACCCCGAAACCTTCGCCTGGCTTTGCCTAGCTGTGAGTGCTGAACTGCAAAACCCTAAGCCTTAAGCCTCTTACCCTCAAACCCTAACCCGAAGCCCTGGATTGTCCGAGAGTGAGTGTTGAAACCTTAGTATAAGGGAGATGCCGAAAATAGGGGAGCCTATAACATAGTACCCTAAATAGTAGGATCCTTGTTATAAGGACCCCGAATTGTTCGGTATAATATAGTATAGTACCCTAAATAGTAGGATCCTTGTTATCAAGACCACTCGAAGCCCCAAAGCTCTTCAGGTGCAGATCGGCAACGGCCCGGCCCAGTTCGACTTGAAGGTCACTCTGCGGAAGCCAGGCGAGAGTGCCTGGGCCGTTTTGGGGGGTTGTTTCTTGGGGTTTAGGGCTGTAGAAGGGGCTTTAGATGGTCTTGCGCAGGTTAATGCAGTTTCAGCGGGTATTTTGGGGTTTGATGAGGGTGTAGGAAGGGTTGTGCTGGACTTACAAGGCGCAAGGCTTGGATTCTAGAGTTGTCGGCTTGGTGCTAGCTTTAGGGTTTTGAGTTGAGGGTTGTGGGCTGGGGGATGGAAACGTATGGTTCTGAGTTTGGGGCTTTGGGTTTGGGTGGCCGGGGGAGTTCATGGTAAACTGGTAAACCCTAAGCCCTACATGCCGGATCGGATGTTAGTTTAGGGTTCAGGGTTTAGCTTGCGAAGCCGGCTTCGTGGCTTGTCGCAACAGTGGTGAGGCTTGAACATGAACTTGACTTATGGGCTTCAAGATGCACTTTACTCTACAAGCCGTTGGTGTGTGAAAGCCTGTCGCATCCACGGCGACACGTCCTGTTCCATCCAGTCTTGACTCTGTGCCCGAGACAAGATTGAACAGTCACTGCGTGTGCGGATGAAAGAAGCAGCTGCACAATTTCCGGACTTAGGCTTTGAGTCGCCGGCTACTAGACTCTGCAACTGAAGGTAGAGTATAAGTATAAGTCTTGTTCTTGGGGGCCAGACAATCAGAAGTTCGGTACAGAATTCCCCCGGAGCCTTCACAGCCTTGCCGCACTCAGGCGTCGAGACCCAGGAGAGGATCCCGCAGAAGCCAGAGGCCCGCGGGAATGGGATGCTACTGAAAGGATCATGGGACTTAGTAACTAGGGTTATTATTGGGGTAACTATACTTATAAGTACTTAAAACCCCAATTAAGGGACTTGTAACGATAGTTACTAAGTCCCATGATCCTCCAAGTATATGAAGGGTTCTACAAGAATCCCATATTCCAGGTCGTGTAATGAGGGCCCTACAGTAGAGTGGATTTGGGGGCTGCCTCAGGTAATGTTGGGACTTGAGTATACTTACCGATACTCCTTCCTGAGGATTACTGCATATACTTATCATTAATACTGTTAATATTGATCTTGTTCCTGGGATATCTGAATTTGCTGAATACTTTTACTTTACCGTACTACTTATTCTTATTTCTACCCTTTATTAATGTTACTGTACTTCTTCTCTTTCTTCTTGTAGTACAACACACCGAAGCCTTATTGTAGTCACTAAGCCTTTAGTATTGGAGATGACGTGGTACTGCGGTAGGGAAGCAAAGCGGTTCAGTGGCAACCTCGCGGCAGCGAGGCTAAAGTTCCAAATGCGTATGAGCAAGTAACATATGGGTTTTGGGTTAGGGTTTAGGGTTACCAACTCCATGCTCAGCCTAATGACATGGTTTGCTCATGTACGCTTGCTTGCTTTTGCGTTTTTCGTGCCTTACCTGCCAGATCACACCATGAAAATGTCCAGCCACCGGGTTATATTAATAGTTTGTACAGGTGCAAGATGCTACATTCCCTATCACGGTAACTTGGGCCAAGTCGCGGAACGCCTTTGTAGCGAAGCGCAAAACTCGTTTGCACGCATGTTGCATGTCAATCCTCTTTGCGCCGTTAGATGATGTTGCACTGCTGACTGAAAGCTTTTCTGTTTGGATCGGTGATCGGTTGCTTTTTGTTGGGTCTGTCTCTATCAGGACTAATTTTAAATACTGTCAGCCGTGATACCAACGCAACAGCTGTGTCGCCCAAGATCCGACCAGGAAGGCTATCCGAGATGCCACTCAACTTTCACGTCGACTGTGAAGTATTCGGTTTGCTTCCCTAAACCCTAAACCCCTACACCCTAAACCTGGGCTCCGGATGGAAATATTCAGTTGAAGATGGGGTATTCTTTGTCAAAACTGTTGGTGGCTCTCTTAGTGATCTGCTGTCCAACAGGAGGAGACGGTTGTGCCGATGGCTGGTTTTTGTTGTGCGGGTTTCCTGTTCAAGGAAGTGCAACATTCGCTGGCCAAGTGATAGCCCTCGCAAACTTCGCGGCTTAGATACGGCACTCATCCCGAAGGTATGAGAGCTTAGCGATGCATCTGTGATGGTTGCTGAACTGGACTGACAAGAAGTTCGATCGGTTCGGTAGTCTTAATTGCCACTACAGTGTGGCCTCTCTGCTGTTCAACCAAGTTACCCTGCAATGCGGGCTTCGTCCTTGCTAGGTAGGAGGGAAAAAAAACCCTTCTGTCAGGTGCCCACGTCGCCGATCTCGGCGGATCTCGTGGCCTTGCCCAAGGCATTGCCCACGAATTGGGTGAACCAGGACATCAGCGCAGGTGCCGCATGGGCGGGTTAGCGGGGTCCCTACGCCCAAGGTTGCAAGACGGGGGTTGAGGCAGAATGTGCTGTAATTGCAGAGTTGTTGTTCGTTGGGGCTTGCGTTGAGTTTTTTGAGTTCGATGTGTGGCGTACGTCCTCTGTGATAACAGAACTACACCGGCCGTGTCGCGTTGAACATTGGCAGAATGAAGTGGTGTGGAATCGATGCATGCGTGTGCGATCACCTTTCTGCACAAACCCGGTGACTCCATGTGCCTCGAAATCCAGGACACTTTCGCAAGCGATGCGACGTGTCAGGCGATGGTCGCCATCTAGCCAGCAGTTGCGAAACGGGTACGTAACAGGTGTCAGAATATTAATGTTCAATGATAGGATGCCCACATGTCCCCGGATTTCTTATGACCTCAATGTACTCAAATTTCCCACACAGACTCTTCAAGGCAGCTTATTGGAGCTTGTATCTGCGTGTTGAGAACGCAGGGTTCTTGGCCATAGCTGTGTTTACCAAGACAGGGCCGTAGCAGGTAATGATGAATGGCTTAGAGCCATAGTTCTCACAGTGCAAAGTCTCTTGCGCCATCAAATGAACAACGCGACAGCCGCTTCTTTTTATGCTGACCAGCAGAAAACTCCTCATCATAGGGCCAATGCTGCGAGCACTAGGTAGGAAGAGGAGGAGAGCTGAAAAACCCAAAAGCCTCAACCAGAAGGTCCTACCCCTCGTGGTGCATCCCCAAAGATCGGGACCAGATCCTTTGTTAGGCAGTTGCGCACTGTATTGTAGCACACCCTGTTG